>JACEGR010000052.1:232205-538713 GCA_014170235.1 Listronotus bonariensis | reverse complement strand
ACTAAGCAAACTACATTCCTTCAGAAAACTTAGCAACCTTTTACTCATCGCAAGCTCAAAAATCTTAGAAAAGCCGGGCAATAAACTTATTGGCCTATAATTATCTAGTTCTCCAGGATGTCCTTTTTTATACAATGGTTTTATAAGGGCAATTTTTAAGTTTTCCGGGAACACTCCAAAGCTAAAAGAATGATTTATTATGTGACATAAAACCTTTGCAACCCCTTGACCGCTAATGTTGCGAACCTTACAATGCTTGTAGGAATTTCATCGATACCACTACTAGATTTATTTTTTAATTTTTGTGCTATTTCCGTAAGTTCTTTTGGCGTTACCAGATATAAAAACATGGATCTTTTATTTTCATTGATTGAGCACTCAAAAGGAATATTCACTAAATTATTCAATAGTTTAGGAACAATTGAAAGCAGATACTCATTATATTTATTAGCCAGATGCTCTGGATCTCCCTCTACTTTAAAGTCAGAAATATTGGACTTTGTTCCATTTACTTCTTTACAGATGGCCCACATGCATTTTGTTTTATTATCAGAGTGTTTAACCCGATTTTCATATTCTTTTGCACGAGATTTAATTAATAATTTATCATAAATCTCTTTTTCATAACTATACAATTCTTTATAGCCTTGTTGGTTATGCCTGGAAAGAGTTAGTAAAATATCCAACCTACGTTTACATTCTGCAAGTTCTGCGCTATTATATAATTTAGTTTTTTGCTTTTTACCCACTAGTTTTTGAGGAAAACTTTGGTTGAATAAAATTTTAAAAGTATTCATGAAAACATCCCATTGCTTGTTAACATTACTTGTCTTCACATTATACACATCCAACCAATCCTGTTCCATCAGACTACACAGAAAATTGTTTTGATTTTCTTCCGAGAAACTACGTTTATATTTTAAATGCCTATGGTCAACATATTTCGTTTTAAATATAATCCTCTGTGCAGTATGATCCGATACAAAGTTTTCAAACGTGGTAGCTTAAATAAAGACAGAGTTTGTAAAAATATTATCTATACAACTAGCCGAAGTATTTGTTATTCGAGTATTTTCCAAAACGGTTGGAAATACATTAAACGATCCCAATAAAGATAATAATTCATTTTTGGTTTTATTTTCTTTAAAAATTCAATATTGAAGTCGCCCAATATAAATACAAGTTTATTTTCATTAAACACATTAGTTGTTCTATTTTGTCCATAAACATTTTTATATCACCTGTTAGTGGCCTATATACAGATATTACTATTGCCTTTTCCTTAACAAACTCGCACTCCACTGCCGCACATTCCAAAATTCCCTTCACTGATAACTTATTTAATTTTGGCCTAGCTTGGTACTTCAGTTTTTTTCTACAATACACTGCTGCTCCTCCATGTTGCCCTTTTTCTCGACAAAACATTGATGTCAATCTAAAGTCCTTAATCGCCAATTTTTTAACTGTTCCTCCGATTTCCAGTGTTCAGTGATACAAAGTATGTCACAGTTTGTTTATGTAGCTAGAAAATCATTAATGCGATCGATCTTGTTTCCTCATGACTGGACATTTTGATGTATAATACTCTTTAAATCACTTTGTCTATGGGTTGGCTTCTTGCTTTTGGAATTGTCTATAAAAAATTAGGATTAGCATGTGTATAATTTATATTGCCTCGATACTATTTTATTTTTCTTTGATAAACTGGACAATTAATATCTCTTGCAGAGTGCTGACTTACTCCGGGGTTTAACTTTAACTTTATGCAATTTGGATATCTCAATATTTCCGCACTACCCTCAGGGAGCGGAGACCGCACCATTCGTCAACTATGCTCAGTGCTTTTTGCATCTTACTCTTTAGGGTTCAGGCGTGATCACCTTGCACTGCAATGCAGATATCATCAGTGAATCCCACCACCTTAACACCCATTTTTTCTAGCTGTCTACTACGAGAAGCCATAGCAGTGGTGATAAAACTCCCCCTGCGGGCATCCTCTGTAGACTCTTGCCTTGACGCTTGTCCCAGCTAGCGCGACTGTGACATTCCTTGTCTTTAGCATGCATGTATCCAGTCGACTAGAGTGTCGTTGACCCGGAATTTCTTAGCTGTTTTACATATGGCATCAAAGGAGGTATTACCAAAGGCCCTTCAATGTCTAAAAACGCGCAAAGTAACCCTTTTTTCCTCCTTAACGCCTCTTCGATATCGCCGACAAGAGCGTGAAGGTCTGTTTCGGTGGATTCACCGGGTTGATACGCGTGTTGAGATGGATGTAACTTTTTACCAGTAGTTAGCATCTCATCCCTTAGAAAACGATCTAACCTTTTCCAGCGTTTTAAGTAGGAAAGAGGTAAGACTGATCGGTCTAAATGCCTTGGCTGTGTCGTATGAGTTCTTCCCCGGCTTGGGGATGAAGACTACTCCCACTTCATGCCAGGCTTTGGGTGTGTAACTTAGTACCACACATGCTCTAAATACCCTAACCAGATGCCTCGTCAACTCGTCTCCCCCTTCAGATAGGAAAGTTGGGAAACGCCATCCGTGTCAGGGCTTCTGTATTTCTCAAAGGAGTTAACCGCCCAGCGCACCTTGTTGAACGTAACAACCTTACAAGCCATCTTCCAATCAGACCTAAGGGGGGATGTTTACTTCCCTCCCCGGTCTGATTGTTGTCAGAATTAACCCTCTTGGATCCTGGAAAGTGTATCTTCAAGAGATGATTCATTATTTGCTCGGGTTCTTCTAAAACTACCCCTTGAGTTGTCTTGAGTTCCCCAATTTAAATGTGTGGTCCTCCTGCGAATATTCTCCTGAATTTTGCAACCAAGGATAAACTCTCCAGTTCCCTATAGTAGTCTTGCCATGATTTCAATTTAGACTTTCGAACCAGACGCTTAAATGCCTTTTGCTCGGCCTTGTACGCAGTTCAGTCTTCAGTCCTTTTGGTTTTCATAGCCTTATTAAGTAGCTGTCTGGGGCTAGTTCTAAGTTTATTAAGCTCGTTGCTCCACCAAGCCACCTTTTTAGTTCCTCTCTTAATAGGGCAGGATTTTTTCGTAAGACTGCCTGATAGCTGAGGAGATTCTTGTTACCTCCCCTCTATCACCCTCTCCGTCCTCACATGACCCTCGGCACCCTCGAGCATACCTTCTAGGCTAGATTTATATTCCGCCCAGTCAGCCTCTCTAGGATTCCTGTAGGCTTCCTCCGACGAAGTGGTGGCAGTCTCTAAATCAAAAGTGATGCGGCGATGAGCAGAAAGTGTGTCCTCTCCTCTCACTCTCCAATGCCTCATCTTTTCAGTGACTCTTTTTGTCGTTATTGTTATGTCCAATACCTCTTGCCTTCTTGATGTTACGAAGGTAGGTTTGGATCCTGTGTTAAGAATTTCTAGATTCCATGTAAAGAGGTATTCCAATAGGGCTGCATCTCTTTCGTTTGTGTTTGTACTACCCCAGATGGTATTGTGCGCATTTGCATCGCAACCCACCACTAGGTCTAGCCCTTCTTTATTACAGAACTCGACCACTCTCCTTAACTGATTAGTGGGAGGGGCGTCAGTTGAGTCTCCAGGCAAGTAGGCAGAACAGACTATTAGTTTCCTCCGCCTTCCCTCCTCATTTACGAACACAGTGACCACTGTGATATTTCTGGTGCACAGGCTATCCATGGCCAGGGCATCTATACTATTACCCATATATATACAGGTTCTTGGTTCCTGCCCCTTGCCGTTATAGATAAGCCTGTCTCCTTTCGTTTTTAATCCTTTGACAACCCCCGTACGGACCAAGGTTCTTGGATGAGGGATATGTTTGTCTGCTCCACTGTCAGGTCTCTGCTATGTACCGCAGAGGCTGCTTTGCAGTCTTGCAAGTTAATTTGGGAGAATCGAATGCACGATGATGCCATGATGCCAGCATCGCACACTCCTCTTCCTGGATGGGTAATGGGGATAGGGTGGAAAGTGGGGTTGAGATTTGGGGGGTTGGGATTATTGTTTTGGGTATGACCCTCGGGGTGATTAGATCCTTCACATGGGTCCATCTGCCTCCGAGTTTTTAATACCGCCCTTGCTGACTCCAACTTCGGTCAGCTTGTTTTTGCGATCCGGAAGGCTTGCCGCTTCTTTTCGTTGTCTCCACCTTTTTGGGCGCTGCTTTTGGAGTTTTTTCTGGTCTCTGAACATGCTGGGTCTCCATCCTATTTGATGGCTCCCCAGTCTGTACATCAGCCAGCCCCTTCGCCGCTGGCACTAGGACCGATTTCCCTCCTTCAGGTGGCTTCTGAGTCTAGACTGCCCCCGCAGCTGACGGCTTCGCGGCAGTCTCGTAAAATCAAGCCTGCCCCAAACCACAGTGCGGTTTTATCCCAATTCCCTTCAGCACCGTCAACAAGGAGGAGTCGATCCCCAGAACCAGGTTGGTACTTTTGTCTGTTACCTTGCGGTCCCAGACTCTCCACAGGTTGGTCGCGAGACCAGGGTTTTGTCGTCCCAACCTTTTCAGGATTGTATCAACGCTGTCCCTGGTCCCCTGGACAACCGCTGTAACCCGGGCCAGTTTAGGGAGTTTATCCTTCTCCAGTGCCCGGAGTGTCAAACCCTCCCTAAAGGTAACTCTTTTGGTGGCTTCTATAATCCACGCTTTCGAATTATCGTCAGCGCAGGTTAGCCAGAGTGCACCCTGGTCCCACCTGTTGCCTTCGAACCGAGGCGTAAATTCGCCTTTCGGGATAGCATCTAATGCGCTTAGTAATGTATTGGCCACCCCTTCGGCATCCTTCTGGTTACAGAGCTACCTCCAGGAAGTCAGTAGCCACAATTGCCACCTTCCTGTCCACCCGTAAGGCATCCCCATACCCCGAAGTATTAAAAGAAACCCTCTCTTCCGTTCTGATCTTCTTTTCCGGGTTCTTTATTCCTGTAGGAGTACCGCCCGAAGATCTAGGCCTTTTCTGCCCAGCCTCTTGGTCAGCACTCCCCTCCGTATTGGTTGTGGTACCAGCTTCGGCAACCTCAGCTCTTTTCAGCTTTTGGAGTCTCTTCCGAGCCGCCCCACTTAACCGTTTTTTTTTTGGTTTTCCTGTTTCAGGGTTTGGAGGTACATTTGTTTCAACCCCTCCATTTCCTGAGGTTAAAAGTCCCCATCCCCTGAGTTAAGGAGGCATTCGCCCCCTCCCCTGCAGTACAATGGGGTTCGGAACCTCCCGTTGTCCCTTGGACTATCCCTTCCATTGGGGAAGGTGTCACAAGAGCGTTTGATGGCGTCGAGACACCATCGTTGTTTTGGGTATTGTTTCCAACATCCGTCGTTGTTTTTTGTGTTCCTTTATCCACAAAAGTCAGGAAATAAAGGTCGACCCACGCAGAGCCTGATTATGCGGGCAAGATGACTAAATACAATAGGGTTACCTACACCATTAGCCCCGGTGCAATTCAGCCCCTCAGCACGATTGCTACCACCTTAGGCTTGGGGAAGCTGGTCCGCGGTGAGGATTTCATGCTCGGTAAGCCGACTTTTACATCGTAGCCCCAAGCATTTATGGCACCCACTAACCGAGGACCCCCAATCCACCCGAAGGCAGACTAAGTATATCCTCGGCCGTCCTCCGATCCGCCACCTGGAGAACGCGCCCGATTGGTTGCTCAACCACCAACCCAAAGACATAGGCCCCCGGCCGAGTTAGGACCGAGAACCCATACCCTCGGATCGATATGTTCGAGTGTGACACATACATACTCCAAAGTAAATTAGTATTTGAAAAAATATATTGATTCCAAGAAAAAGCAGTAGCGTACTATTTTTTCTTAAAAAAAATTAATACAAATCCTGTTTGAACGCCACTGGTAATATTATTTTTCAAAAAATTACAGCAGAAAATGTAATGTACTACTCAAAAGTACATTTAAGACAAAAAAGTTTTTTTTTGTTAATTTTAACACCCTGTATAACAAAAAGAAAGCATTTTCAGACATAGTTTTATTTGAAACATTTTCTTTTTTTTGCAGAAATGTAGCAACTTGAAAATAGCACTGTATAAGTAATTCTTGCTAAATTTTAAGTTTAACCAAAAAAATGTTAATTAGTATACAGGTCTGAAGAATGATTATCGAACCATGAGCATTAACAAGTGAAAAAAGGAGAAAGCGACTTGCCTTAAGATAGAGAGTAACAGAAAATGAGATATTCCCTGTTATTTCGAATGCAATGATGCCACTCTTTCCTGCCGTAGTGGGTGATGCAACGACAAATGGACCAGGTTTGTTTACGTTTGAGCTGTTATCATCAATACATCACAGTAAGAGCGATAAAATGCTGTTTGCCAAATTTATTTTGTCACTCTAAACTTACTAACCGCAAGTAATTATTGGATAAGCTTATAATAAAGGATTTTTAATATAACTTTTTAAATAAACAATAAATATATTTCTATCATTTTTAGATATGAAAATAAACTAAATATGTTCAAAAACTATTAGTTATTATCTTTTCTTTTAAAGCTAAATTCCTGAAATGTGTGGTTATTTGTCAAGCCCGGCAATGCCGCCCAGGGGATTTTACTCTATCGTAAAATAAACATGAATGAACTCTTCGTGACGTTTGCGAGTGACGCTCTCTTTGTCGTTTCTGTTGGTTTCTGTAATTTGACAATATGGCCAGTGGCGTAGCTAGAGGTATTAGGGCCCATACTATCTCAGTGAATTAATGTTTCTTTGGTAAAAAAATTTTGAGAGCAAAAACGGGGCCCTTTTCAATATATTATATAGTTTGTGTGGTCCGGGCCCCTCTTTTTGACTTTTTCTTAATCAAATAAAGTTGACAACGAAAAAAAACTTATATCCTTCTTCTATACATACACTCTTTTTGGGGGCCTCTTCTAACTGGGGGCCAGGGGCGAACTGTCCCACCTCGCTACGCTAGTAAATTTGGCAAGCCAAAAGTAATCAAATAAGGCGTTTTTTGGTGTTTTTTGATGATAAAAAGTGAATATGGGTACTTATTTACGCATCTCACTTTTCACAGGTAAATAGAGACATTTTATTCAGGGGCGTCACTTGATGTGTTTTTAAAGTCTTTAACAGCTTACAATCATAAAATATTTAAACTTGTTTAAGGTTGTCCAGCCATCGAGAGTGTAGAAATAGGGGAGAACGGGGAGGATTTGGACACTGGGAGTATATGGCGCATTCAAATTTACCGCCAAATCGAGGTGCTACATGACCCCACTTTCCATTCGAAAGAAAAAGTTTATAACGCCCCCTTGGCACTAGGCCTCGTGACCATAAAAATATCTCACACATCTTTAAGTTATATACAGCAAAGTATAAGTAAATATCTAAATTGTAATATTATATAAAGAGAAAAAATATTATAACACAAAAGCCAAGTATTCAAAAAATATATGATTCAAACAAATGTGCTTTATCATTATAGCTACAAAATAACATAAATCGGGTTTCTTTATATGCCTGGATTTTGTTGGCTTAATGTTTATTATAAAATTATGAATGAATCGCTTGGTCCATTTGTGGGGTGATGGAAACCGCGCCGGCACGGTCGACGGGCGCGAAGTATTTGGCTGCGTTGTCAACTCTACGTCTTTTAACGTAGATCTACATATTTTAAGCCTTTTCCGCAAACCTACGTACTTTAGTCCCAGAATCTACGAACTTTTTTAAAATTGTGAAACTGCATCTTACATAGTTTTCAATTAAGCATTTTTTTTGTTTACTAATAGTTTTTTTTTATATTATTTGTCTGTTGTCTGCTACTTTTAGGAAGATCATATAAATTAACGTTTTATTCACTTTTTAGCCGGCCTCCCATGAGCGAAAAAGCGGAATGGAACTGTCACATTTCTTAAATTTAACTGGCTTTTTAAAATTTGAAAAAGTCACGAGGCTAAATTAACCAATCAGATTTAGGGTATTTGACAGTTCTGTTATGATTTTACGCAGATGAGACGCCGACTATAACTACCCTACAGCGCTGCATTCAAAATCGACGCCCGATAAATTCCTGGTAAAGACATTCGCTATGAGCAACACCTTACTAAAACTGAACATAAGGACCAATGTCATTTGGAGATGTCAAAAAAGGGAAACTTTACCCCAAGGTTGTTCTATATTTCACTGAAAAAAAAAAGTACCTAGATCTACTTATTTTCTATATGGAATTTTTACTATTTCTACGTAATTTTTTTATCTGGCCTACGTTTTTTTCAGAATTCGGGTTGGCAACACTGGCATTTGAAGAGAATCTTTTTTTTGGAAAAATTTAAAAAGTTATTTTTCTGTGTAAAATCTAAACCGTCATAAAATATAGAGTGTTCCATTAAAAAAAGAGTTTGATATGTCACACTTTTTTGAAACACCATGTATAGATTAAAATTATTTTATGTTGTGACCTTTTTCAACCTTTATATACATATGAGTGGTCCACCATATCGAATATGGTGAAACATTATTATACAGGGTGTATAATAATAAAATACATATTAATACTTTTTTATATAACCTTTATTTATCTATTTATTTAATAGTTGTCATTTTATAATGGGTATATTCTACCTGGTTGCCATAATCCAGCCTTGTGTATCCTTCCAGCGCTACTTCCTAAAAAAAAAGAAGTTTTGGTGTTTAAGCACGTTTTAACTATTATTCTTTTTAAATATTTAACCCATTTATTTTAACAACTTTAACTTTACTTGTGGCCTTCTAAAAGTACTTTTTTAGTGTTTCTTTATTTTCTATTTAAATTATTTAAACTATAGGTACCGGGTATCTTGTTTAAAATAAAAAAGTTAAAGTTGCTATTGACTAAACCAGAAGTACCAAAAAACAATTTAATTTGCAAAAAAATTTAAGGGTTTTGTGACATATACATATAACAAAGTAAATGAGGTTTTAAAAAATAAATTTATTC
The DNA here is from genome assembly GCA_014170235.1 of Listronotus bonariensis. Taxonomy (NCBI): domain Eukaryota; kingdom Metazoa; phylum Arthropoda; class Insecta; order Coleoptera; family Curculionidae; genus Listronotus; species Listronotus bonariensis. Next base: position 529,786 of record JACEGR010000052.1, on the reverse strand, counting down.
CAAGAAAAAGCAGTATCGTGCCATTTTTTTCTAAAAAAATTTAATACAAATCCTGTTCGAATACCACTTGTGATATTCTTTTAAAAATTTTAATGTACTGGTCAAATTAAGCACGAATTTCTTGAAAATATCTGGAGTCGTAGGACAGTTATGAAAAAACCTATTTGTTTTTCTTAAAATTTTAACACCCTGTATAACAAAAAGAAAGCATTTTCGGACAAAGTTTTATTTGAAAACCATTCTTGTTTTTACATTTTCTATAGTGTTAAAAGAAATGTGCCAACTTATAAATAACCCTGTATAAGTAATTCTTGCAAAATTTTGAATTTTACCAAAAAATGTTTATTAGTATACAGGTCTGAAAAATGGTCATCGAACCACTGGGATTAACAAGTGAAAAAATAAGAAAGCCACTTGCCTTAAGATAGAGAGTAACGGAAAATAAGATATTCTTCGATATTTTAAATGCAATGATGCCGTAGTGGTAGATGCAAACCGCGCCGGCATGGCCGACAGCTATAGTTTTGAAACTATGACAAATTAAATAGGTATATTAAATGTGGTATTTTTTACGGATTTTAAGGAGACCCTTTAATTGGTGATAAAATATATAGGATGTTTCATTAAAAAAAGATCTTTGTGTTATACCCTTAAACTTTAAATTAATGGAAAAAAACATACGTACGTCTGAATTCTACGTAAAAATCCATAAAACTTTTTTATTTACAATTTCTTTCTATCTCTAATATTAAGCGAGTTACAAGTGCCTGGCCAAATTGACAAAATTTGAAAAACCCTCTGTATCTCCAAAACGAATCAAGTGAGCCATGATTTACTTTTACCATTGATTTTGCTTCAGAAATTGATATCGAGATTGCGCAATCGGACTTGTTCTATCTCTTTTAGTTTTCGCTATAATGTACTATTAAAAAGTATTTAAAATATTGCTTCTTTAAATGACTGTTTGTAACCAAGGTAAATTATACTGTTAACACTGTTAACTTACCTTTTTGCCACCTTCTTCACCTGCAGATCTTTTATTTCTTGAGAGATGAGATTTAACTGGCTAGAAAGTAACAAAATTAAAATTGATAATGCAAAGGGTATATTATAAAAGGGTTAGTTATACCAGATTTTAACATGGTATGGTGATGGTGTGTTCATAGTAAAAACTAGTTTAATCGTTCATTTCAAAAACACCTTGAGTCAAAAATTTACAATTCTGACCAGAAAAAAAAATGTTTTATAAAAAAATATGCGTCATTAAAAAGACGTAATAATTTAAAAAAGTAAGTACTTAACAAATTTGCAATGCACATAAGAAAATAAAAATTATTATACCTGAAGTACGTTGTTTTCACCCTTTTCACCTGGAGATCCTTTACCACCTAAGTGACCGGATAAAAAGATTTAACTGGTTCTACTGCCTTGTGAACAACCGACTGGAAGAAAAAACAAGTTTAATTAGTTTCTATAAAAATAACGAGGGTAAATGCAAAAGGGTATGTATTATGCATGGGTTCGAGAAAAATTCGAAATTTTGACGTTGTTTTGTGTGTCTTCATGGTGAAAACTAGTGGTGGGTGATATATTCGATGTTTATTAAACATTGATGTTAAGCGTTCGATGTTTTTCTTATCGATATTGCAGATTTAAAACATCGATGTTTTAAACTTTTTACATCGATGTTTTAAAATAATACCGGGTGATGCATCGCCGGGCAGGACATAGGAAATCTCATGTAATTTTTAATGGGGTCAATTATTGGCTCCCCTAATTATTTTAGAGAAAAATTCTATTGAAGTTTATTGAAAAGCATGCAAATCTACGTCCATGGTAAAAACCTTAGATTTTTCTGTTAACCCGTTTGCTAGTTAGATGCTAATATATTTTTAAAAATAGTTCCATTATTATCGCCTCATATTTATGAACAACAATAAAAATACCAGTTAGCGTGACATTACGTTATCATTTTAAAATTTGATGCTTTATTATTATCAAAAAATCATACAGTGAAAAGATTAAAGTTGTATTTATTCAAACGAATTAAGTTAAGTTAAACTAAACTATAGTAACAAATTTCAAGAACTTATGACATTTATAATATTTACATGCTTTAATAAATTATTAATATTATCACAATAATTAATGTTTTGGAAATAAACTTAAGATTTGAGAAAATTTTTAAATATTGCTCCATTGACTGCTAGACAATAACTCAGACGTTCATAAAATTGTCTTCTTACATTGGCTAACTGGTGAATTGAAATTTTATTGCATTCTGCAGAAATAGCATTTTTTAACTCATCTAGATTAGAGTAATTTTTATCCTTGTATATTATGCTTTTTAAATGGCCCCAAAGGAAGAAGTCATTTGGCAAAATATCAGGAGACCTGGCTGGCCAATTTATGGTGTGATGTAGGCCAATAACATTTCCATTAAAAGCATTGTATAAATATTCTTGAACAGCCAGGGTATTATGTACCGGGCAGCCATCCATTTAGTACCAAATTTCCTGATTTTCCCAGGATACATTATTTAAAGCGGGTAAAATTAGTTCTTTGAGTAGTTTCAAATAAAATTTTGCATTCAAATTTTAATTAAAAACAAATGGTCCAATAATATGTTGTCCGAAAATCCCCGCCCAAACATTTACTTTCTGTGGATATTGCGTCCTCGTTTCGACAAATCTGTGTTGGTTTTCTTTGCTCCAGTATCGGTAATTTTGATGATTGGGTTCATTGCTTAACGTAAATGTGCACTCATCAGTAAAACAAATATTTCTTAAAAATTTCCTGTCCATGTTTGCCCTTTCCATCATGTCAAAACAAAACTTCTGCCGTCGTACTTCATCCCCATCCCTTAGCTCTTGATGTCTTTCATATTTGTATGAAATGTATTTATGCCTTTTCAAAATCCGGAGCACTGTTGATTGATCTTTTCCTATGATATCCTAAAGTTTGCGTGTACTTACCACAATATTTCCAAGTCTCTATCATCTCTTACATTTTCTTCTCTTTGATACTCCCTAGCTTCACATCTGCAGTTATTTATCACTGTGCCTTTGGTCACAAATTTTTTGATAGTCCTATCGACTGTTGATTTTCCGGGTATCGGTCTATTCGGATACTGAGCAGCGAACATGTCTGACACCTTTTGGTAACTATTTCCTTGATAATACCATTTAATCATCAATACTTTTTATTCAGTAATATAACTCATGGTTAATCTTTCCGCTCTACTATTTTTTGATAATTAAGCACTAAATTTGAAAATGACAACGTTATGTCACGCTAACTGGTATTTTTAATGTTGTTCATAAATATGAGGCGATAATAATGTAACAATTTTTAAAAATATATTAGCATCTAACTAGAAAACGGGTTAACCGAAAAATCTAAAGTTTTTACCATGGACGTAGATTTGCATGCTCTTCGAGAGAATTTTCTCTAAAATAATTAGGGGAGCCAACAATTGACCCCATTAAAAATTACATGGGATTTCCTATGTCCCGCCCGGCGATGCATCACCCGGTATTTTTTTTTTCAGTTTTAAAATCTTAACCAATTTCATAAAGGTTACGGAAAGTGCATCGTAAAAACTAAGAATCGGTTACAGAACGACGCCCTTAACAGAAACGTCAAAATCAAAAATATATTTATAATGGGAATATTTTATGTTGTTAATTTTTCCCCATACATACATTTTTTTAATGTAGCTATGCTAATATATTTTAACCATTTCTATGTTCGTTAATAAAACAAAGAATTTATTGATATTTTCTATACATTTATTTTAATTAATTTTTGAGACAACAACTATTATTTAGTAATAATAATACGAATGTTATATTATGTTTATTTTTTATCTAAAAATGTTTATTATTTGTAATAACAGCTAAGACAACATTTTTGCTGTGTGATATTAATTTCTTAGGTTTAGGAGAAAATAACAGAGATATATTTATAATACTTAAAAAATTAAATTTGACATGAAAAAAAACCTTTTCAAAAAATATAACGATGTTTTTCGATGCTGGAAACATTTATGTTAGGCGATCGATGTTTTTGATTATCGATAAAGCCTTTCGATGTTAACATCGATGGTAAACAATCGATGTCCCATCCCTAGTAAAAACTACAGTTAAATGGTTCATTTTAAAAACATTATAAGCCAAAAACATAGAATTTTAATCAAAAATAAGAATGTGTTTTATTTTAAAAATATGGACAATTTTAAACAAATAATAATAAAAAAAAAACAGGTGTCCCAGGATAGGTGTTACAAGAAGGAAAATAAACCAAAAATTTTTGAGTTTTAAAACGACATTTTGGGAAAACTGTTCGCATGGTCCAAAACTAAGAAATACAATTTTATTTCGATTGGTATTATACAGGGCAAGTTATAACTTAAAATATAAAAATAAAGCTTAGAAGTTTAGTACTGTTATTTTGAAAAATAGAACAAAATTTTAAAAGTAAATGTTGTAAGGAATTAAATTTTATGTTAAAATTTGTAGTTAAGGCATTAAAGCAAAAAAATGTTATTGTCAATTTTTTACATTACGCATTATAATTTAAATATTGGGCAAGAAGTAGTAAAATTTAAAAGAAAATTTAATACTTTTAAATATTTTGTTAAAATTCGCTGCTTTAAGGCCAGTATTTTAAAAAATGTTAATGCGTTATGTAAAAGAGACAATTTTATTTTTCTAAATAAAAATGCATATTAAAAAAAAGTAATAATTAAAACTATGTATACAAGGTGTTTTTAAACAAATGCAAAAAATTTTAGGTTATTTTCTACCAAAAAATAAGTCAAAAACTTTATATAAACATATGAGGAGGTGATCTGCAAATCGCAGTTTTTGCAAAGGAGATTATTTTAAGAAAAACAGCTTTTTGTTGCGCACTTGAATAAAATGTCAAACATTTTTAAAAAGTTGGGATAGAATGAATACAGTTACTTAAGAAAATCTCTAATTTGGCCATGCAACACTTATTAAAATATAATATTCCATACATAACTTGGTTTTGTTGATTTTGACAAAAACTGCGGTTTGCAGATCACCTCTTCATATGCCTTAAACGTTTTAGTTTTTGAACTATGGGTGTTATTATTTTTTTAATATTGTTTTTATTTACTTTTATACCCATTAAGATATTTTAAAAAAAAAATTAGAGACGCACCTGTTGCACCAAAAGACATTTTTGGCATACAAGAAAAAAAAAATATTTGTACCAGTGTCGTCCATGAGAGGTTTAAAATAAATAATTTTTAAGAAAAAAATAATACGCCACTGCATTTTTCTAAAATATATATATTTTTTAATCCCTATTTCGTTTAGAACAAATGTGATCTCTTGACTTTTTTGCTTGATGTGCGGTTTTCGCGTAAATCAATAATACCATTTTTTGGCATGGTCAGTGTGTACTCCTTATATGAAATTCTACATTCTAAAATACCTTCGCTATTTGTTCTTTAATTAGAGAGGAATTCGACCACGCCGAGAAATGGTTTCTATTTATTTACACGAAAACCGTACATCAAACAAAAAGTCAAGAAATCGAATTTGTTCCAAACTAAACGGAGATTTAAATTTAAGAAAAAAGCAGTGAAGTACAACTTTTCTCTTAAAAAATAATTACATTAAACCCCTCATGGACGACACTGGTAAAAAAAATTGTATGCCAAAAAATGTGTTCTGGTGCTAGGGGTGCGTCTACCAAATTTTTCAAAAATACCTGAATATGTATAAAAGTTATTATAAGAGGACAAAAATTTTAACACCCAGTAGTTCAAAACCTAAGACGTTTAGGACATAATTAAATGAAGTTTTTTTCTAAGTTTTTGATGGAACCCTGTATACAGGTGTCTCTGAAAGGTGCGGAAAAAAAAGGTACCACTGATTTTTAAGGCTAAAATATGACGATCAATTTAACTTTGGCAAAAAGTGGATAGTTTCGGAGATACAGGGTGTCAAAAATTTATTCTGGTTTTAATTTTTTCTAAATATTTTTTTAATTATAGGTCTATTGTCACTCTTTTTGGCTGAAAGGGGGTTTAGAAGGTGAGAAATAAGAGAGGGCGCCACCTACGGTGTCTTTACAAATTAAAAACTTAATAACTTTTTTGAGCCACTTTGTATGTAACCCTTTTTTTACATATTTACATAAAAAGATATACTTGGTAAATGTTGATTTAGGCAGCCGTTTCTAAGATATTGGGATTTTAAAAAACACTTTCTGTATGGCGAGATCTAAGCTCTATAGATTATATCAGATTGCTTATCTTTTAGAGTATGAATCTTTAAGTAATTTAAAAAAAAGTTTATATAAACTTTTGTCCTAAGTGGCTTAAGTTTTGAGATACAGAGTGGTAACAAAGCCTATTTTTAAAACTTTACCACCCCGTAACTCAAAAAATAAGTCTTTTGGGACACAAAGCAAAATATAAACACTTTTTTAAAAACAATTAAACCAAATAAAAAAAATAAATAAAACTCACTAAAAACTTTTAAAAAAATTAAAAAAATAATAAAATAATGAAGTCGGTTAATAATATATGCGCTAAACTACTAAATGCTAATAAATAAATAAGCAAAAAGCTACCATATGTTATTACCCGACTCGGTTTAATTTTTAAAAAAGTGTTTATTATAGGCTTTAATTGTGTGTAAGATATCTTGTAAAAAGTATAACCAATGTACCTAATTATTTTCCTTTTTAAAGTTTTTTTATTACATAATAAACATGATTCTGATTTAAAACTTAACCCTTAATTAGTGGCGCGAAGTATTTTGTACACCAATCTTAACGAGAGACATCACTATTTGCTATAAAAACCGATTTCTTTAACTACCACTTCATGTATTTTAGCAGCAGGATGTCGTTGATGTACTGTGGCGGTCTTGTTTGAAAATAGTATTTAGTTGTGATAATACCGATATTAGAGAATTATTGCAAGTTGCCTTATTAAGCTCGGGAATTAATAATACCGGCCCTATTTAAATAGTGCTTGTACTCATATTTTAGAGTCATGTTGACAGTACCGTTAACCTAAAAAAGGGGGAAAAATTTTAGTTGTTTTTCTTTATTGTTTTGTGTTGTAGGTTTTGTTTAACACAATTAAAGAAATACATTTGAAAAAGCAAGGTTTTAAGTATTTTTACTTCTAAAAACTTTTCGATTTTGTGCTCGGCAGCCGTTCGGTTTACACGAACAGATCCGAAGTTAAAATAAGACCAGAGTAAGGCATGACCTAAAAGCGACATAAATAAAGCTAGGCACTATACTTATTAAGGGAGTCCTTAGCCTAGCATGCATCTGCGCAAGCTCAGATGTCAAAATAAGGCCGGTATTATTAGTGCCTGGCCTTATTTTACTGTGCAATAATTCTCTATTTGATTGTAAACAATGCTAAAAATACACCGCCCGACTAGTATTAATGTAAATATTATCTGACGCAGTGTTTTACATTATTTACTTTTTTAAAATTAAAGTAGTTATTTAAAATGTACACAAATACATAGTCACCTTTTTTTATGTTTATTTGTTTTCTGGGAGATTAAATTTAAACAAAATATTATTTGGCTTTTCTCCAGAATAAAATTTAAAAGTTCATTTAACAAATTTAAGAAAATTAAAACTTTTATACATTATGAAGAACTATTCTGCTCTAACATAATATAATAAAAGTTATTATTGCTTTCAAAGAAATAAAATAATGAAATATTCAATATTAAGTTACTTACAATACAAAGCTTTCAATCTATAAAAAGGTTCATTGGCACTCGGTTGAAATTATTATAATGCAATAAAATAAAATCTTAAAAAGACGCCAGACGAGAACTGGGCCAATGGTTGCGTCTCAAAAATGTGGTAAATAGTTTACCAAAAATGTGGTAAACAGTTTACCACATTTTTGGTAAACTATTTACCACATTTTTGAGACGCAACCATTGGCCCAGTTCTCGTCTGGCGTCTTGTTAAGATTTTATTTTATTGCATTAAATGATTTCAACCGAGTGCCAATAAACCTTTTTATAGATTGAAAGCTTTGTATTGTAAGTAACTTAATATTGAATATTTCATTATTTTATTTCTTTTAAAGCAATAATAACTTTTATTATATTATGTTAGAGCAGAATAGTTTTTCATAATGTATAAAAGTTTTAATTTTCTTAAAATGTTAAAGAAACTTTTAAATTTTATTCTGGAGAAAAGCCAAATAATATCTTGTTTAAATTTAATCTCCCAGAAAACAAATAAAACATAAAAATACATTATTATATGGCTAAACATTTTTTACTATTCTTTTTATCTGGTTAAGATACCTAATAGGTGTATCTTTTACCAGTTAATTTTTCAAAAGTAATGTCAAACTCTAAAATGTCCATCAGACATTTCATTTTTAATTTTTTCAGTTTTCTAACAGGTTTATAAGCTTTTAGGTAAACTGTTTACCACATTTTTGGTAAACTATTTACCACATTTTTGAGACGCAACCATTGGCCCAGTTCTCGTCTGGCGTCTTGTTAAGATTTTATTTTATTGCATTAAAATGATTTCAACCGAGTGCCAATGAACCTTTTTATAGATTGAAAGCTTTGTATTGTAAGTAACCAGTTAAAATTGCCAAAAACTTGACCGACGTTGTCTACCAAATTATTTTGATTGGTTTTTATTTTTAAAAAATATTTTGCTTTTATAAACTAGAATTATTAATTTACAGGTTAGACTTTTTGTAAAAGAATAATAAGTAACTATCTATTGGTGTATTAACTACACCGCGCGACCACTTATGGTAAAATTCTTGGCGCGCCTTATTAAAGGTTAATAAAAGTTGTTAGGGTTTATTTGTTGTCAATTTTTTAAGTTATAAAAATATGAAAAATACCGAAATTATTTTTTTTACTAAATGTTTGATATTAGTTGCTTTTGTGCCAATATATTGAATTTAGAAGTTTGACCTAAAATTTTTTACATTATTTGTTAATAATTTTTTTATAAACCAATAGACTAGTTAAATATTTTTCTTTTTTGCGTAAGAGTTTTTAATTGTTTTTTTTATTTTTAGTCAACTTTTTTTATTTATAATAAACAAATAATAAAATATATTAACTTTTAAAAGGGAATCTTGTTCAATATGTATATAAGAGGAGCTCCCAAAAGAAAATAAAATATAGGTCCATTATTTAAACTTTACAAGAGTAAAGTCTATAAGAAATAAGTTAATTACCTGTTAAATAGCTTTAACAAAAATAAAGTTAGGAAGTTTTTGTCAATGAACCTATATTTCTTAGAGTGTCAAAATGGTATATATATATTGAGATTTTAAAATTGATATTTATTATTATAAAAAAAATAATGCATACTTTGCGTGGCGGCGCAGGGAGCAGCGTCAAAACGGCTGCGTAGAACCCAATTATCAACATTAAATTAAAATTTTAAATTATGAAGCTACAAGTCTGGGAATTAGGACCTGTTGTACTGAAATTTTCTTTTCTTTTAATTTTTTTTTTTTTAATTTCATTTTAGCTTTAATATATATACAACGTGTCCAAGATAAGGAGGGCCACTATGGCCATCTTGGAAATGGTAAGAGATACGAAGTCGGTTAAATGAGAGCGAAGTGGAGGTTTTATATGCCTAAAAATATGCCGTTTGGAAAGTTTTAAAATTCCTATTATTTTCGGAGATATCCGGAAAAAATCGAAAAATTAGAAATTTGTTTTATTTTTTCCTGGTCTTATTTAAAACCGGATTTTAAAGATAAATTTTACCTTTGCATTGGCACTTTTTCTGCTCTATCTAATGGTGGTATTTTATTATACGGCGACGTTTCGTTTTCGTAGAACCATCATCAACTTTATTTTTTAAATACGGTCCTGATATTCTAATATCAAAATTTAAAAGCCTCTTTTAATACAAATTTAATTATGTATCACACATTAGGGTTTAATCTTAATACGGACCTGTATTTTTTAAAATTTGATAAAAATAATTACCTTTACATTTTAAATTATTAAATTACTTTAATAAACCAAGCAGAACATAATGAAAATCTCCTAGCATCACTTACTTACATTTTTAAATACGGTCCTAATATTTTATTATTAAAATTTTAAAGCCAATTTTAATTCAAATTCACATTACGGTTTAACCGTAATACGGCCCTGTACTTTTTAGAATTTGATAAAAATGGTAAGCTCTACATTTTAAAATAATACGTAAATCTAGTAAAAAATAATAACTAAAAATTCTTAAGTAATAAATGGTTAAATGATACATTTATAAGATAACAATTTTTACACGAAACTTGTTTCAGCTTTTTCCATTTAAATAAATCTAACAAAGCCAGCATCTTTAATAATTTTTAACTGTAGTTTGTCTAAAATATCAAAAAAGCCTTTAAAAGTAAATAATTGAGTTGGTAATAGATCATTTGTTTTTTTTCTTAAAATTGATGGTATGATGGTAAGATCCTAAATCTGCGCAAATGCAAAACAACTTAGAGGGATTTTGCATGATTCCGCGATAATGATCATACCGTCATATCGTCAACCTAACTATTTGTTTTAAGACTTTTCTGATATTTTAGATAAATTACAGTTTAAAATTATTAAGTTTGTTCTGCTTGTTGTTATATTTACCAAAATAGAAAAAGCTAAAATAAGTTCCAAAAATTGTCATTTTATAAGCAAATCATTTATTAACTTATTATTTCTGTATTTTAAATTTAAATTTTTTACTAAACCAATGTATTAGTTTAAAATGTAGTACTTACTATTTTTACCGAATTCTGAGAAATACAGGTATTACGGTTAAACCATAATGTAAATTTCAATATTTTAATATCAGGACCGTATTAAAAAAATGTGAGTTAGTGATGCTAGGGGGTTTCGATAAGTTCTGGTTGCTTTATTAAAGTAATTTAGTAACTTAAAATGTGAAGATGATATTTTTATCAAATTTCCCAAAATACACGTCCGTTAGATTAAACCCCAATATGTGATACATAATGGAATTTGTATTAAAATAGGCTTTTAAACTTTGATATTAGAATATCAGGACCGTATTTAAAAATAAAGTTGATGATGGTCCTACGAAAACGAAACGTTGCAGTTCAAATAAAATACCACCAATATATAGATCAGAAAAAGTGGCAATGCAAAAGTGCAATTTATTTTTAAATCCGATTTTAAATAAGGCCAGGAAAAAATAAATTAAATTTCTAATTTTTCGGTTTTTTCCGGATATCTCCGGAAATACTCGGAATTTTAAAACTTTCTAAACGGCATATTATTGGGCATATAAAACCTCAACTTTGATCTCATTTAACCGACTTCGTACCTCTTACCAATTCGAATATGCCCATACTGGCCCCTCACTATCTTGGACTACGTTGTATATATATATATATATATATATATATATATATATATATATATATAGATATTACGATCACAAAAACTATTTTTTGCAGGCAACTCCGTTCTCGACTTGGATTTTTCTGTGTGTAGGTTTGAGGTAATAAAAAAAGGTAAACTGTCATAAAATGTTGGTTATCATCATTCTTGATCTTCCTAAATGTCCTCCCAAAATTACGAATTGTAAAAGGTAATAGAGGTATGCAAAATTGTTTTTTTAGACAACTCACGATGACTTTAATTCGGATAGGTTGCATTATTAGACACAAGATTTTAGAACAAAAAGGATATTAAAATAATAATATAAAGAATTAAAGTTTGTAACTTTGTTTGTTTGTTGGTTTATAACCGCTAATCTTTGGAAATACTGAGCCGATCATAAAAAATCTTTCACTATCAGAAAGCTACACTATTCAAGAGTGTTATCGGCTTTATTTAATAATAATTAAACAAAATGTTTAGAAAAAATAATGGCATATGTAGTGTATATCACGGCAGCAGATAAATGTATGTAAGCGTTAAAAGGGTCAAATTTCGTATATAAGTGGTAGAGTGGTAGAACGTTCGACTGCCATGCGGGCGGCCCGGGTTCGGTTCTCGCCCGAAGCAATTTTTTTTATAAAAGGTATAAAAATAGTGTGACGAGTCGGCTAGTTTCTAGATATTTTTGTGAAAGTTTATGTCTATAACTTATATGGGATTAACTTTACCCAAAGTAAGTAATAATTTAAAAAAAAAGTAATATGACGAAACTTACCTTAACTTTTTTAACAAGATTGTCCTTGTGTGACGAAATGGACTCCGCCACTGCATGCGCGCGTGCCGCCACCGCTGCCTCTATATCCTATAGGAAATAAAAAGGGTAAAAGCAAAAGAATATGTATGATGGGTGGGGTCAGGAAAATACCCAATTTTAACATTGTTCATAGTAAATAATTAATAGTTTAAAAAAACTAAAAAACACGCTTTTATATGCAACCGACTAAAAATTAAAAAATAATTTTTCATTAAAAAAATATTTTCACTTCACATGGTAGCAAATTTTAAAATTTGCAAAAGATTGCAACTCACTAAAAATTTCTTCTTCATTAAGTAGCAAAGTTTCAAATTTTGCCAACAGATGGCAATCCAGGCAATGTTTGGACCGTTGCCAACATTTTGCAATCCACTAAAAATTTCTTCTTCATTTAATAGCAAAGTTTGAAATTTTTCCAACAGATGGCATCCTAGGTGTTGTTTTTATAATATAATGGATTTTTTTTTCCTGGCGATTAAAAAAAAGATAAGGGGATACTGTTTGCAGATTATTGCATTGTCATGGGTCCTTAATACGTGTGCAAAGTTTCAAAGAAATCGAATAGCTGGAAGTTGGTTAAAATTAGGCTCAAAGATTCCGTTACATAGGCAGCCAGATAGATAGTTACAACCCAAGTTAATAAAAGCGTGTTAAAAATACAGTTTCAAAAACACCATTAGTCAAAAATACACAATTTTAACCAGAAAGAAAATTACGTTTTATTTAAAGAATATGGGTAATTTTAAAGAAACAAAATAATGGGTATATAACTACAGTTTACAATGCACATTAAGAAAATTATAATAAAAAATGTAATATTTAAATCTATTTCACAATAACAAATTTAAAATTACTGCTATTAGGCATTTATAAATAGCTTTAACAAAATACAAAAATATACAGGGTGGTCCCTAAATAATGGGCCAGAATTCAGCTGAAAGATTGAAGTTAAAATATTGCAATTTAGGTAAACTTACCTCAGTAAAAAAGTTAATATTAACTGAGATACAGGGTGTTAAAGCTTAAAAATATTTTAAAATGATTTGGATAATATTTAATACGTTTTGAATATTTTGATAAAACTCGGTACCCAGGGGTTTTTTGACATAAGGTATATATCTCTTATGATAGTTATTAGGTTTGACGCTACTACCCTACTTTTATTATTTTTTTTTAATTCCACAATTCGTTTGTGCTTTTCTGTATGTACAATTCGAGTAAAATAATAAAATCTTCTAGGCATTTTACAAATAAATAATAGTTTAAAAAAACTAAAAACACGCTTTTATATGCAACCGAACTAAAAATTAGAAAATTATTTTTCATTACAAAGAGTTTGTCACTTCAGAGTAAAAGCGTGGGGTGCTTAATATATTAAATGTTATAATTATTCTATTTGCAAATATCTATGAGGGAAAAGTTATGAAAAAATAGTAAAATGCACCCCACGCTTTTTACTCTGAAGTGACAAACTCTTTGTAATGAAAGCTTATTCACTAAAAAAATTCCTTCGCCATTTTGTCAAGAGTAGTATTAGGATCTGTAAAGGAATTTATTTATCCTGGCGGTCCTAATCAGGATAACGGGATACTGTTTTTAAATTATTGCATTGTCATCGGTCCTTGATACGTGTGCAAAGTTTCAAAGAAATTGAATTGCTGGAAGTTGATAAAAATTAGGCTAAAAGATTCCGTTACATAGATAGATAGATAGATAGATAGTTACAACCCAAGCTAATAGAAGCGTGTTAAAAAAACAAGATACATTTCGTAAGAATCGCTCTAAGCAACCTTTTTAGATATTCGCGTTTAAGTTACTTAGTGCAACCCAAAAATGCCTTTAAAACACGAACTTAACAAAACAAAATGGACTGATCAATGTACTAAAATGAAATGACCTGGCAGTTTTGTAGTGGCAATACTTTATTTTGGTAATTTCCCTAAATTTATCTACGGTTGACAACAATGATTGAAAAATGATAATTATAATCGACGTGAGTTTGACGCCGGTTGGCGTCGCGACATCGCCATTCTTGTTTTGTGCGTTGAGTTTCTATGATTTTTCGGCTTGTGTTGTCTTATACTGATTTTGTTCTTAGCTTTTCTTTTATTTAAATTTGACTTTTATAAAATGCCTATGAAGTGTTTAGTGGTTGGGTGCTCAAACTCCCATAAGGCCTTGCCGGGTCTCTATCACTTTAGGTAAATCTTAGTGAAAAGTGACATTTAAAACATACCTAAAGTTACCTATTTACAACTGGTTGGAAGGTATAGGACCCAAGAAAAAGGTAGCAAACCGTGTTGTGGCATTATCTACATACTATAAACTTTACATTTAGGTAAATAAAAAAAAACTTGTCACGCTATTCATTTCAAAAATTTTACTTAAAAAAAATTAATTACACTATATCAGCCCAGGATATGGTTTGCGTTAAACCCCGGATAATTTTAATTTTTAATTTTTTATTAACAACGTTCAATGTTTTAAAAATATATATTTTATCAGAAAAAAGTATACAAGGTCCATTTATATTACCGGCTCTTGCAATATTAAAAAAATGCCTTGGTACAGCCTTGTTGCATGACCATAATGATAGACACAGACACTAAATATTTGAATTAATTAAGTTTTTTCTTGTATACATATTACGGAATTACTTCGGCGTTTATGGGTTGATTTTAAAAATTCTTTTTTTAATTTGGGAAAGTTTACTTTCGCGGTGGTCTCTTAAAAAACCAATCACGAGAAAAAAAGGTACTAGACCTATTTTTTTCTCTCTGCGGTACATTGTTTGTGCGTTAAAGCTGCTACTAAATGGGTAGATGATAAGGTAATATAGAAAAAATAAATGAGGGGCGCATTCAAAATCAACAACCTTGGGGTAAAATTTACCCTTTTCACCGAACTTAAAGAGGTTCTAGCAGGGTTTTTAGTGTATATTTACCGATTTAATAGTATAAATAATAAACTAAGAAGCAAAAATTAACATTTAAATAAAACCGATTTCAAAAAAAAAAAAATTAATAAAACGTTATTATAATAAAAATATTTTAAAAAAGTCGGGTAATAACATATGTGCTAAACTACCCAATCGTAATAACTAAATAAACAAAAGTTTTTTATACATCTGATATTACCTGACTTCTTTTTTATTATTATTTTTGTTTTTAGTTAGTTTAATTAATTTTTTTAAAGACGGTTTATTTTTAATTTTTTATGTTCATTTAATGTAAACTTATCAATACCTTTGGTTCAGATGGACTACAGGGTTTTCATTTATATTTTGACGTACTTTTAACTTTAACCAAAAGGGATAGGAAAAAACGTCCTGTATAAAACCTGTATAAAAGTTCTATACTCTTTCATCTATTTTCTTTTGGGCATAAAAAAGAAACAAATGAATATTGAAAACTCGAGAGAAATTAAAAGAGAAACTTTTTTAAACGGGACACTCTGTACCTTATGTCACCATTAAAGAGGTCTTTAAAAGCTTTGCAAAAATACCACATTTGAAATATCTATTTTTAATAGTTTTGGAAATATGGCCATTTAAATCTGGAATAATTTCCATTACATCCACAGCTTTGTGCCGTAGGTAGATATAATGGAAATTATATCTACTATTTTTCAGATTTATGTGGTCATATTTAGAAAACTATTAAGGATAAATATATAAAATGTTATATTTTTTTAAGCTTTTTAAAAACCTTTTGATTATTATATAATACACAGGGTGTTTCATTTAAAAAAAAACTCTTTATTTTTTTTAGTTTCTTCTTAGATAATAGATAAAAAGTATGAAACTTTTATACAGGAGCTCTTGGTTATAGTAAAAAGTTGGTGGCATAATGTAAATTAAAACTTTAAGTACAAAAGTTTTAAAAATTTATTCAAACCGTCAAAAAAATATATTTTGGCAAATACAGAGTTAGCAAAAATGTGTGGAGATTTTTTTATTGGAATACCCTACATATTAAAAAAATCTTCTAAATTCAAAAATGTATGATATATTATGTTTATAATTGGTTTTTAGCCGTTTTTGAAGTATTTGCATTTATATAATTTAAATATTTTGTTGAACCCAATCGCGGTCGCCATGAATATACAAATATTTTTAAAATAAAATAAGTTACAAAAATTCCCAAATGTTGAATGTGACCTTTGGTATTTTAACACATTTTCTGTAACAGCAAGCAATGCAAATAAACTTGGGATTTATAATACTTCTTTGGATTATCTTTCTTAAATACTCCAAATTTTGACTTCTCTATAAACCTTATTCTTTGGATAATCCCATAGAAAATTATCTAAAAAGTCAGGTCTGGGCTATTTGGTGGCCAGTGAATGGTCCTATGATTTCCAATCCACTCGGTAAAATGGTTAGTTATAACATGTCTTACTTGGATAATATGAGGCGGTGCGCCGGCGCGGCACCGTCCTGATGCCATATAATGTTTATGACTTCTCTTTGAGGCAGTTCACGTAACAAAGCTTCAATTTCATTATTTCTTTATTATTAGAAACTAAGTAGGTATTAATTTCCAGTTAACGAGTATTCACATAATAATGTCATCAAAATATTTTTTTAATAAAACCAGGGTAAGGTGGTTTTACAATTAAGGTAATAATGAAAATATGATCTTGATTTTTAATTTCAATATAGCTAATGCCCATATATAAGTGTTTCGTCGGTTGTATACCCCTGCTATTGTAAACGTAGCTTTATCGCTTCAAAAATCCTGTTAAAAAAATCATACTCTACATTTTTCCTAACTATCATATCACTACGATATGCTAGTCTTCTAATTTTTGATTATCTGTAAATTTTTGTACCGGCAGGATATACCTATGGGTGATATCCATATTTTTACGTAATACCATAAGGTAACGCTTACTCTATGGTAATACTCTTTAAATCTTTTTGTATATTTTCCAAATAATTTACTAGCATCGACAGTGGATAAATTTAGATTTTTAGAAAAAAAAAAACGGATGTAATTTCGACGCAAACATAATTATGCAAAATTTAACAACGGTTAAACTCGACGCACTAGTGAAGGGTTCAACGCATATTTTTATGTTATCTGTACCTGTACAATAAAGAATTTGAATAAATGTATCCATTAAAAAATCTTCTGCACGCATTTTTGGCTTACTCTGTATCTACCAAAATATATATTTTTTATGTCTTGAATAATTTTCCAAAACTTTTGTATTCAAAGTTACTTTCTAGCTTGTATAATAAACGAGATAGGGGCTGTCTAAATATACCGGCACCATACACACACATGTTTTTAGAAAAAAGTTTTAAATCGAGATTTTTTTGCAAATTAATGTTTATAACTTAATAAATATATTATTAACTTTACCCAAAGTACATAATGTAAAAAAAAGAAAAAAGCTAAACTAACCTGAACTTTCTTAGAAAATCCTGCAGCTTGCTGCTCCGCTGCGATGGCATACGAAGCCAAACATACCAAAAACAATACTTTAATGTAAACCATCTTGGAAAGTAATGATGTAAATCGACAAAAATGCCTTAATTTATATATTTTAGTTTATTATTTTTTTACTGATAAACGATTCGAGAAATAGTAGTACGCGGTCAATTGTACACCGGGTGTTTATCACAGGTGGTTCCTTCTTATGACATTTTTACCTTTTAAGATAGAAAAGTGAAATTTGGTGTTGTGGTATTTAACATAATTGTGAACTAATACATTTATTTACTTGTTTTCTATTACTCCCGGTTTAACCGGAAATGACTGCTGCCTTAAAATTTCAAATGGCACCACCGGTATATTTTATCTTATTTCGATAGAATATGACATTCTGAAACAATGGCACCTTATGTATCATTTTTTATGTCTCTGCTGTCCAATTTTTTTTAAAATTTCAATCTAGAATACCTTTATTAAGCTAAAACGGTAGCTATAAAAATGAATTTAATCGTCTTTTGTTTTTTAACGACTTTTCAGGGAGAAGTCAAAGTTTTGTTTTTTTTTAATGCAACAAGAGTGATATGTTGGTATATCCTAAACAGGGATTTTATGGCAAATTATTTGGTACCACATTGGCCGTATTTTGAGTAAGACTTTTTCTGCACATAATAAATTCATATTGTTGTCGTAAATTGATTTTATCATTTAGTATAATGTTAAGCTTGGAATTATTTTTTAACAGATTTTTGGATATAAATATTTTACAAAATATAACCCATGTGGTTCAAATTATTCAAAATAAAATGCTCTTAGAATAAAAAATTTAAGAATAGGGGCACCAGCAAAATTGTAGGTTTAAAAAGACAAACAATTTTTTTTGTTAAAATTTTATTACGAGCAATACAAATCCAGATACGGCGTGTTAAAGCTTAGCTTTTTTCGTCAAATGCAAAATTTGATAGATTAAAAGAAAACTAACGGGAAAACGCGGCGTGTTTTGAGAAAAACCCATAAAATTATTTTTAAAGTAAATAATTGGTTCTTCTTAATGGTTAAAAATAAAAAAAACAATTTTGTGGGTTTTTATACGGGGATCTTAAAATTAAATCCCTTAAAATCCCTTGATTTTTAAATAGGGTGAGTTTAAAGGGTTCAAAAAAGGTGGTGCTGGTTCATAAATAGAGGTTTTAAACGGCTGTATTTTGCCAAATATTCACTATACAGAAAATCTACACACAAAGAATGTTTAGTCATAAAAAAGCTATTATTGGGTGCTTAACATTTGTTCTTATTGCTAGTAATTTCAAAATTAGTGAAAAGGTGAAGAATACGAAATACTGAAAAATCGTTTTTCACTTGAGGCTCAAAATTTCCTTAAATTGGGTATTTCAATTTGGTAAAACTTCTTAAACGTATTAACAATAGATTTAATTGGCCAGGTAGTTGGAAGTTGTTTTCATTGATTTTTTCGTAGAAAAAATTAGGTACTGACCTTCTTTTTATCATACCTAACTTGATTGTTGTGCCAAAAACTTCTTTAAAATAAAAAGGAGTTTAATTATGTACTAAAAAAATCAATGAGTTTTTCCTGAAAAATGAGCAATATCCTGTTATTTGACTTTAAATCCATCAAACTTTTGCCAAGCCAAGCCGTATCTCAATTCGTATCTGTCGTAAGAAAATTATAAAAAAATGCTTGTCTTTTTAAAAGCTACAATTTTGCTCCTTACAGTTTTTTTTTTTTTTTTGACAAAGTGTACAATCTTCGAGTTATTTTCAAAAACCCATTAAAAACGTTAATTTTATTGTCGAAAAATTGTTACTTTCAATTGCCAATAACTTGAAAACATAGGTTTTACGAAAAACATGTGCAATGGTTTTTGGTTAAAATCACTCCTTTGATCGTTAGCTGTAGTTAAAACGTAGAAAAAAATTTTCACCCTCGAGGTGGGGTGACAACCACCTTCAGAAGTTTGGCGTCCTTCGACTCTATATATTTTGAGTGTTGGGCTATTCCCTACCTTCTGTTAAAATGTCAAGTATATTCATGCAGGATCAAAAAATTGCGAGGTGTACTGTACTAGTAAGTACGTTCCGTTGGAAATACGGTTCATATTGTTTCCATAAAGCCGCGACTTGACTTGCAACAATACGCCGCGCCGCTCCACGCCGTATACCGCTTCACATAGCGCGCACCTATTGTATGGACAGAGTTCACGTTTTTTAAGGGTGTGGCGAATGATTTGCTGGTGATCAAGAGCTTGTCGGTTTTTGGCGTCAAAGGAGCGCGCAAACTTGCTGCTTTGTTTGGACGGATAATTTACCCCGAACATCATAACATTCCCAGCCACCGGAATCGTACGTCGATCGATAAGCGTCGATGTTTTCCTAAGCGGACTTTAAGTTTCAAAGGTGTGCAAGTGCCGCGGCATTCATAAAATTTCAATCAGTATTGGATTTACCAGCAGTCTGAGTTGGCTGAAGCCCAGGGCGAAAAAATTTTTAGGATGCGGACGATTTTGTTTACAAAACTAACCTCAAACTATTCTTATTAAGTTTCATAAACGAATAACGTGACTTTTCATTTTGTAGCGTTTGCTTCATACTCGAAGACAAGTACATCGCCCCTATTCGATATAGGTACGATTTCATTAGCTTTGTTCACGGGTTCGATTCTGAGCCGGTTCTGGGACTATTTGCATGCGCAGTAACAAAAGCTGCGTTCGCGGTTAGTAAAATCCTGAATTTTTAGTAACAATTCTGTGTTCGCGGGTTACAATGGAATCAGTTCGTTACCGGTTCGTAACCTGATTAGCAGTCCTGGAATTTTTTGTTGAAACTAAAAGTTTAGTTCGGAATTTTATAAGCATTGTCGACATGGTCAGCCGTTGTATTACAGTTTATTTGTTTCTGCGACTTTTTATGCGGGTTAATATACCTGTTGAATATTTTTAAATATTTTTGTGATTTTGAGCGTATATAAACAAAGGATTTTTAATTGTATTCCGTATGAATGTATGTATGCAATAAAATAAATAAAGATTAAATTAAAAAATATAGACAATATTATAGTTTGTCCAACGTAACATTTTTCGGGTGGCAACCCTAAATTACTAGGAAATTGACATAAATGACTGTTCTTGACAAAACGAAAGTCCCCAGAGTCATCTGATTGATATTTGTCATCCAGTAATGGACTTTGCATTTTCTCTTGTGTTTTGTGAGTTTTAGAGGCGCTAAAAGGTGTTTTATTAAAGTTTTTAAAGTCTTTAGTGGGTTTGAGGACTATAACATTTTGTGTTGTTTATATACTTTTTTGGTTTGGACTTCTTATTGACATTTTTTATAGTTCATAATTTGTTTTATTTCGGGTAAGTATTGGGACTGGTTTTTGTTAATAAAATCCAGAATATACATATATTTTTTACATCTGTTCTTTAGAGTATGGATTCCAGTGATTACTGTACCTCCAGTTTGGGAATTCAAATCCCATTTCCAAACAGTGATGTCTCAAAGGTATAAATAAACATAACCTAGTATATAATTTTTCTCTTTAGTTCCAACCTACTATACAACCTAATCCCTTTTTACTGATATTGCCACTGCAATAGGGTAGATAAGAAAAGGTCAGGTTGTGCTTTACCTATATGAGAAAATTTCCCAGAGAAAAATTTTGTATTTTTACTGAGATGTTTACAGTAGCTTTGGTATTTTTCCGATAATTTATCGGTGCTCCTATAGCCACACTCCACAAATATCTGTATCTGTAATTCTTATATAGCCTCATATGGCTTAAAATTTTCTGTGACTTTTATAAATAATTATAGCCACCGATTTAAAATTTAGGTTTGTTCAAGCAGAATGTTGGAAACATGTTAGCAACAATCGTAAAAACGAAGGAATTGTTACAAACATTAGGCAGAAATGTGGCAACAGTTTTCTGCTGGAACAAAAAATAAACAAGGCGTGCATACTGCTATACGTCAATACAAAAAGGTTATGTTTAAAATTTGTCAGTAAAGTGTGAAGAAAGTTTGCAAACTTTTCAAAGAGTTTCCAACATCTTAAAACTACTGCTGGAACAACAAAAATTGTATAATGTTACAAACATGGCACTGCTGGAACGACAAATTTGACGTGCGCATAATCTGAACGGTTGCAAACATTTCTGACAGCCTGCTGAAACATACCTATTGAGTTTTGCCTTTGATTGTAAAAAAATCATGAATAAAGTTGTTGGTGTAGATGTACAAGCTAAACAGAATTTACTGGAACTAACTAAAACTAACCAGAATCAGTTACAACTTGAAATTTAAAATGATTTTTACTCAATCCATGGATATCCGTGGAGTGTGGCAATAGACACTTCGATCATTTATATGTTCATTAAGCAGGTGACACCATATAATTTTTGCTGCCTTTTTTTACAGAAATTTAAATTTTAAAACTTGTGTATGTGTACTTTGCAAAAAGTTGATATGCTTTGTTATATTGATTGGTTATAATGAGATATAGTATAGAAAAATTGTTTTAGTGTGACACACATCATTACCTATACTTACAAGGGAACAAAACTGCACAGAAAATTTTAAATAATGTTTACAAGTTTTTTAAAGACCACTTTATGGGTGATGAAAATGCTGCTATTCAAGTAAGTATTTGGTTTGTAATTGAGCAATAAAATAGTTTCTTCCAAATCCCCTTCTAATAAATTGCAGATAGGCAAATTAAGCAATTGCTTAGGGCATCACATGGTGAAGGGCACCACAAAGGTTAGTTAAATCTTTTTTTTTATTTCTTAATAAAGCAAATTAAAAAAAAAAAAAAAAAAGATTTAACTAACCATGACCGCCCCAATGTGACAGTTTTGCATGACCGTCTATAGCGCTTTGAACCAATCAAATTACATGTGCTTTTGCTTTTTAGTATAGTCTACAAAACACACTGTACACAGTAATATGTTATCAAATAATTCAAATATATCACAGTCATTTGCCTAACCAGGTCCACCGCAAATGCATTTACCTAGGCAAATGGCTTTTAAATAAAAATTATTTTTATAAAGTCATTTTCCAGGCAGAAGGCATTTGCCTAGGCAGAAGCCATTTGCCTAAAATAATCATTTACCAGCGACATGTATATACATCAGAGTTGAGTAGTATTCGAATACTCCGTATTCTGAATCCTATTCAGAATACATTTGGCTCGTATTCGAATACATGTGTTGTCTTTCGTTTTTGACTGAATACTTTAAATTCAAATTCAAACAGTATGTTTCCATAGACCTACAAAGTACATATAGGAATTGTCAACATACAGGACTTGTATTTGAATCGAGTTTTTATAATTAAGAAAGCGACATAGAGGACTTTTTCTGGTCTTCATTGTTCATAAATCCTGAATCCTGCTATTTAAATAAAGCAGTTGTCAAATACTTTTTTACTTTGTTTTCAAAACCTGAGTATTTCAATACCTTTTAGAATATGGTATTCAAGATTCTTATTTGAATTCAGGATTTCAGTATTCGACTCTGATATACATTTTAC
The DNA here is from genome assembly GCA_014170235.1 of Listronotus bonariensis. Classification (NCBI taxonomy): domain Eukaryota; kingdom Metazoa; phylum Arthropoda; class Insecta; order Coleoptera; family Curculionidae; genus Listronotus; species Listronotus bonariensis. The sequence goes on along the minus strand of JACEGR010000052.1, from coordinate 506,571 downwards.
AAAGGCAATATTTATATTATGTATACTATTTATTTTAGATAACTTCTGCGGCAACTGGTGTTAGTTTGTTGAATGTTAAAAAATATAAGGATGGACCTTGTGAGGATAGTACTAAAGCCCCTAAAAGAAAAAGAAATAAGCCCGCTACTGATGTAAGCAACTCCGTGGCCTACGAAATTCGTCAGGAAATATATGACATGTATGCCAAAAGTGAGTATGTATTTAATTACTGCAACTAATGTTTTTTCTAATAAATTTTTAATTCTACAGCTTCCAATGAAGATTTTTGGCTGATGCATCTACAAACGGCAACCTCCTAGATGTAGGCAGCAGTTTGTTTCTTTTTTTAGATTTGTAGGAAAAAACTACTTATTTACTTTTGCATAAGTATAAAAATTATAAAGTCATCTTTAAACTCGGCATAAGGTGAAATTACTAATCTTTGTGTTTGGATTATTAAATTTTGTTGTTTCATTTACCTCATTTTTGGTATTGGGTATAGAATGTAGTGAGAAATAGCAAAAGTGGTGCTAGTAATAGTTTTTGTAGTCAATATTTTGGTGGATTGGTTATTAATATTATTAATCCTTTAGCTCTGAAAATAGTCTTACTTAGACAGTATTCATTTGAGAAGAAACAACTTTAATGGGTACCCATAATCAAACCATTTTTACTTTAGTATACTGCATGAGCAATAGGTTTTGGTATATCGGCCAGTAATACAATAACAAAACAAGCACTGTTAGTCACGCATGTCGGTATTTAGTTAAACTGTCTCTTTTCCTCACATTGCCTATATGTCATGTTATTTAGCTGATCCGGTATAGATACTGGTAGGCAGACAAACAAAACCATTAATAGTTTTGGTAATTGTGTAGAAACTTGCGGCAACTCCGATTTTGACGAAATTTGGTATACCAGGATTTTTGGGGCCCTGATCACGAATCTGAAAGAATTTTTTTCGGCAATGTTTTGTTCTCGAGATATTTATCATCAAAGTTGAAATTTAAACCATCTTTAGTTTCACTATATTCCGCCTTCTTTTTGCACAAAATTCTTGATATAACACTAAATTGGCACACAATATTTTATGAACACTTTAAAAACCTGTTTTTTAGTTATTTTACACGTTTTATTCATTAAATTCCAATTTTTTACCCTCCAATGCTGCAACCATGCATACACCTATGTGTAAAGCAAACCTTTTATATTAATAAAGAAAGGCTTAAAATGAATTAAAAAATATGTTTCAAAAAGTTTTTTATTCTTAAATGAAATATTGTGTGCCAATTTAGTCTTATATCAGGAATTTAGTGCAAAAAGAAGGGGGAATATAGTAAAAATGAGGATAGTTTGAATTTCGACTATGATGATGAATGTATCGAGAACGAAAAGTTGCCAAAAAAAATCTTTCAGATTTGTGATCAGCGCCCCAAAAACCCTCGTATACCATATTTTTACAAAATCGGAGTTGCCGCAACTTTCTAGACAATTACCATAATTTTAGGTTATTCACAAAATTACATTATTGTTACAGTCAATGGAAGCAGATAAACTAAATATCACCTAGGCAAACTTGATTATTTTTTTTACTTACATACTCTACAGCACATTTAAATTAGTTTCAATCAACGTTGAGTTCAGTGTGTGGCTCGGAGAAATAATCCTTCCTAGAGCAAAAAACATCCCCAACGGAGACATTTGCTTGATATACAGTGCATGTCTAAATTCAGGACCCCCCTTACTTTTGAATTGTTAGACAACATAAACCGAATTTTAGACAGGAAATGACAGATAGAAAGATTAGATGGAAAGAGGGGTCTTGTGGTACATCATTTTAAACCTCCTGGCGAGTAGTTTATAACCCCAATACTATTACCTACTACAAAATGGCGGTACTTTGAAAATTAAATAAATACCTTATTTGGATGGCCGTATTTCGGATCTAATAAAGTTAGATACACTTAATGTGGTATTTTCTTAAAGCTTTTTAAGGATTTATTTAATGGTAATATTGGTGATACTATAGAGGATAGGACAAAAAGTATATATTTTTTAATGACGCACCCTGTATATTATATTACCATTAAAAAGATATTTAAAAGAAAATATCACATAAGGTATATCTACCTTTATTAGTTTTGGAGATATGGCCATCCAATCCAAATCAGGTATTCAGGTAATTTTTAAAGTATCGCCATTTTTAAGAGGTAAAGGTATTCACTTTATATTCTAGGGTTATAAAGTACTTGTCAGGAGCTTAAAAATAGTGTGCCACAAGACCCTCCTTTCCATTCAATTTTTCTTTCAATATGGCGCCCAGCTGTCACTTTAACATTTATATCTGTCATTTCTTGTCTAAAATTTGGTCTATGTTGTGTTACTAAAGTCCTCAAATTTTCATGAAAAATTACCAAACAATTCAAAATTTAGCAGGGGGTCCTGACTAGCAAAAGTTAAAAATATCTTGATTAAAATGTCATGTTTTAAAATAACAACTGTTTATAGAAAATTAAAAAAATGTATTGCTTATATTTGAAAACTAGATTGTGTTTGTTATTGTTTTGGAAAAAGAAAAGTTAAATAATATACAAAGAAAAAAATTTAAGGGCAATGTGACCAGAATCTTAAAAACTATCTCTACGCCCACCATTATTTTCTTAGGACCGCCACTGACAATAATTCATGTATTTTTCTGCAATAAAAAGCACAATTTAAAATAATGATAATATTATTTCTGGACAGAATACGCGGCTACACAGTAATTTTGAAGTATTCAATAATTTCGAATGATTTTTATTTAGGTTTACCTGTTACTCTAGACAATCTTCATGCCAGCTTAGTAGAAAAACAAAAATATTCCAACTGTAGAAGCAGCCTTGCCCAGGTTTTAAAAAACCTTGGTTTTTCCTACAAAAGGATTCCAACAGGCGTGGCCTGATGGAAAAGCCAAATGTACAAAGCATGAGAAGGGAATTTTTGAAGGGTTTTATGGAGAACGAAGAATTGGGCGACAATAAAAAATTATGTATATTTCTCGATGAAACCTGGATTTTTTCGAACGGTGCTTTCCGCAGGTCTTGGCAGGATGACGATATAAGATCTGTCAGAAAAACATCTGGTGAAGGATCTCGGTAATTACTTTAACTGTAGACTTACTTAAAATGCAAATTAAACTTTAGAAAATGTACTTGAGTAAGAAGCTAAAACATTTTTGTCACTAATTATGTACTAAACGTACAAAAGTTGTACTTGACCTCAGAAAAAAGTATAGAGTCTATTTTTAAAATGCATAAGATAATACAAATATACATTTACAGCCCTTTTATATTCATACTGTTAATTTTAGATACCACTTGCTGAAACATTAAGTATATTTAAATTAATTACTATTTAAATTCCTATATTTTTCTTAGATACATTATTTTGCATGCTGGTTCCGAAGAAGGATTTGTTAATGGTGCAAGTAGAATTTTTAAATCAAAATCGAAAGCTGGGGATTACCATGGAGAAATGAATGCCGAAAATTTTGAGAAGTGGATTAAAGATGATCTGCTTCCAAATTTGAAAAGGCCTTCTATTATAATTTTAGATAATGCCAGTTACCATAGTAGGCTATTAGAAAATTGGCCAAATTGTGGCTGGAAGAAAGAAAACATGGTAAAGTGGTTAAAAGACCACAATATTTTATTTGATAAGTCGGCTACAAAAAAGGTTTTGTGGTGCTTAATTCAAAGCATACCTAAACCCCCAAAATCCTATGTAGTCGATGCTTTAATTCAGGAGGCTGGGCATCAAGTGCTGCGTTTGCCTCCATATCATTGCGAATTTAATGCCATCGAAATGGTATGGAGTCAAGCAAAGCGTGCATACGACAAATTAATTATTCAGACAAAAGATGTCCTGAAGACATGGGAAATGGCACTTGGCCAAGTTAATCCAGAAAACTGGAAAAACTATGTGGGGCACGTCACAAAAATAATGAAAACTGTATGGGAGAAAGAAAGATTAGTAATTTCTTCTGTACAGCCTTTAATTATTGAGGTCGATACCGATGACGATGATAATGATTCATCAGAGTAGGTTACTTACTAACTAATCTAGATTAGAGCCTACATATCTTAATGTACACACATTAGTACATTATATTAAAAGTAACCCTATCCAAAACATCCCTAAATTTCTTATAACCATTATTTAAAATATCTACATTATTTTATATCCCACTGTAAATTCAACATAAACTGGGTACCAAGAAGCTAAATCTTTCTGTAGTATGTGTGTGTGTGTGTGTGTATTTTTCACAATTTCACAAATATTGTTATTTCTACAATTCCATTAACAATTAAACAATAATATTTAGGCTAAATTATCGTTTTACTTAAAAATAAAATGTTTATTAAGATAAGGCCGCATTCTCTGCAATTTATTTTCTGTTATATGAAACCCATATTATCAGTATATTAAAATAAGTTATAAAGCGTAAAAAGAACTTTTTACAAGCTTTCTACTTTTTACTTTTTAGATTTTACTTTTTAGCCGCTTTACCAAAAACTAATAGTCCCGCTAGGTCTATTTAATACTTGTACAAAAATTGATAAATGGTACAATGAAGTTGAAAAACTTAAGCCATTCTCACTAGTTAATCCAAACAAGACACCTACGAGGACTCATAAGCATGAGTAAGTTATAGTCCAGCTGCGAAAGCACCAGACCACCCACTTTCCCTGCTCCTCCATCCTTAGACTGTCTAGATTCCGTGGTATCTGCCGCGTGCAGATGCATAGGTTTTTCTTATTCACCAAACTTTTATATCTTTAAGTTCCCTATTAATAAACTAAGTATCTCTGACTACTTAAGGAAACAAATTTAATATAATAATAAAAAGCCCGTGCCATTTAAATATTGGCTTTTTATATCTAAAAAGTTCATGATATATGTATTTTACTGGATTGCTTTTATTATAAAAAGTAATAAAAATGCACCACTGTTATTTCTGAACCTACATTTTCACGTGCACGTTGCATTGTAATATCTAAGATTTAAAACGTAGGTATTCTGTATAAGCAATAGTTAAAAGTATGGATGTACAATTAGTCATCCAATCCGAAATAATTACATGTCGGTATTTACGTTGGATTGTCTCTATCTCACATTGCCTATGTGTTATTTCATTTAGCCGAATCTGTATAACCTTCAACAAGGCGATTTCGATACATTTATTTTATAGCATATAAGCTTATTGTGTAATGATACTCTAAACTCTAAATAAATACATGATTATAACTACTTTGTTTTATTTATTTTACTATTTGAATATAGGATCCAGATAAAGAAGTTATGTCAGATGAATTAAATGTAAATATATCCACACTTATTTAAAAAAAAAAATAGTAAAATTGCACAAAAATGGGGAATATAGAAGAACCATCCTTTACTATAAAGTAAGATATTAGGATATTATACTGAAAATAACAAAAAACGTGTACCACCTTCGTGGTATTATTCAAAGTTAACTCTTTTTTAAATATATGTTTTGCTATGAATATAAATAGAAAAAAGTAAATAACGGTATTTTTACCAGGCCCAAACAAATAGTTTTCAAAATAACTTAACATATTTGTGATCAGCGCCGTAAAAAACCTTATACAAAATTTAAATAAAATCGATGATATGCTCGATAAGTAAAAAAGTACCTAAATAACTATTATTCTACACTTTATAGCCTTATCCTGATGTCAATTATGATACAAAAATGCGAGAACTGCTTTAACTTCAACTTGTTTGTTTTTAAAGAAGCAAAAACAGAACTTTTTATTTTGTGGTTTAACGAAAATCTTTATTAATAAAATAGTCTAATTTAACAAAGTTTATATAAATATGGGCACACCAAGAAAAAAATACAGCTAAATTTAGTCGCTGGAATCTAAGCATTTATTAAAGATATTAATTTTTCATAACTCCCTTTAGTACGGTCCTGAACTTCAGGGCAGCCAACTTAAATCTGAAAAACGAAATTTACTGATTGACGTTTCTCTACAAAAATACGTATTGCCACCCGAAAAATCTTACGTTGGACAAACTATACAAGATTTTACCATTTCTTGTTGTTTTAATTTTATCTTTAGTTAAATACACATACTTATGTTAAAAACGAGAGGAGGCAGGGAATCCCTGATAGTCCGCCGAGAGACCTTGAGTGGCTTTCGACAGTATAAGAATTGTTTGTATGAATTTAATTTTTTTGTGTAGTATCCAATTTAACCATGAAAAATCCTAACCAAAAGGCTAGGTTAGCATACATCATCAGCTGTATAGAAAAACGTTCGCAGTAAATAAAAATTCCGAACTAATAAATAACTGCATGCGCTTTAAAACAATTCCAAACCAGTTCGGTTCTGGTTCAGAATTAGTTCATTACTAGACCCGCGAACAAAGCTATTAGCTTTTATTTTCTTTGATCGGACGCCAAAAAACCGACAAGCTGTGTATCGCAGTGACCAAATTGCCGTCAAAAAAGAATATTTTACTGTCCACACCGTCTTGGCTCGGATCGTTGAAATGACGTACTATTTTTACGTGTTCGTTAACGTAAAAACTTTATTTTCTTGATGGTTGATAAATATAAAATGAAATCGATCCGTTGTTTAAAATGGGCCAGTCGTTGCGCTTAGTCTCCCCTAGAACGAAGATTCTTTTCCGTGAACTTTGTTGTTATATTAAATAATTAATAGTTTAAAAAACTAAAAAACACGCTTTTATATGCAACCGAACTAAAAATTAGAAAATAATTTTTCATTAAAAAAATATTGTCATTTCATAGTAAAAAGCGTGGGGTGCATTTTACTATTTTTTCATAACTTTTCCATCATAGATATTTGCAAATATAATAATTATAACATTTAATATATTTATCACCCCACGCTTTTTACTATGAAATGACAATATTTTTTTTAATGAAAAATTATTTTCTAATTTTTAGTTCGGTTGCATATAAAAGCGTGTTTTTAGTTTTGTTAAACTATTAATTATTTTTCATTTTTAGTTTCTGCTACTCTTGACAAAATAGCGAAAAATTTTTTTAATGAACAAGAGTGGCAAATTTTAAAATTTTTCCAACAGATTGCAACTCACTAAAAAATTTCTTCTTCATTAAGTAGCAAAGTTTGAAATTTTGCCAACAGATGGCAATCCAGGCAATGTTTGGACCGTTGCCAATATATTGCAACCCACTAAAAATTTCTTCTTCATTTAATAGCAAAGTTTGAAATGTTGCCAACAGATGGCAACCTAGGTGTTGTTTTTATAATATAATGGAATTTTTTTCCTGGCGATCCAAAAAAGATAACGGGATACTGTTTGCAGATTATTGCATTGTCATGTTTCCTTAATACGTGTGCAAAGTTTCAAAGAAATCGAATAGCTGGAAGTTGGTTAAAATTAGGCTCAAAGATTCCGTTACATAGCCAGATAGTTACAACCCAAGTTAATAAAAAAGCGTGTTAACGGCATTTATTAACTGTTATTGTTCATAAAAATTGAACACCAATGGTGCAACTAACCCTATATTTTTATTGTTCATAAAAATTGAACACCAATGGTGCAACTAACCAAATTGTGTAAAAACTAAAAAATTTCTTCTTCATTTAATAGCAAAGTTTGAAATGTTGCCAACAGATGGCATCCTAGGTGTTGTTTTTATAATATAATGGAATTTTTTTCCTGGCGATTCAAAAAGAGATAACGGGATACTGTTTTTAAATTATTGCATCTTCATCGGTCCTTGACACGTGTGCAAAGTTTCAAAGAAATCGAATAGCTGGAAGTTGGTTAAAATTAGGCTCAAAGATTCCGTTACAAACATAGATAGATAGTTACAACCCAAGTTAATAAAAGCGTGTTAAAAAACAGTCAAATTTAAGTACATATCTTAGCATATTATAAATGTTTTAAATAGAAATAGGTTTTAAATTTATTTAATGTATATGTTTTTAGTTTATAAAATCCTTAAAATAGTTTCTTAAAGGTATATGCCATTTTAGCCTAAACTATTGTGTCATTTTATCTGACACCATACCTGAAATGACATACTTTGAGACATATTATGAAAATGGGTCGTTATAAGTTTTGTATATGGTATTAGGTAAACCTTGGCTTAAGTAATGACGAAGAATAGGTTACAAAGGCACTTTACAATTTGTACTAATAAATCGCATTATTATTTTAGGAAATATAGGCATAAAATTTATAAAGTATGTCATTTTAGGCCATTTTCTCCTATGTCTACTATTTTTCAGATTTAAGTGGTCATATTTCGAAAACTATTAAAGATGAAAATACTAAATGTAATATTTTTGTAGATATTTTAAAAATACCTTTTTAATGGTGACATAATATACAGGGTGCTCTGCCTAAAAAATACATATTTTAATTCTTATCTTTCTTGATAAAAAATAAAATAATAGATAAATAGTATTAAACTGTTACACAGGAGTCACAGGTCCAGTAGCGTAGCTGGGCGTAGGGCGTTGGTCATGCAACGCCACTGCACAGGACGTTTTTTCTATCCTTCTTGGTTGTAAGTAAAAGTGTGTGGCAAAGTATTAGTGAAAACCCTGTACATTTCTTTAGCTTTCTATACCCATGGTTTTAAATTAATAAATAAGGCTAAAACGGACCTGATAGATAATATTCGAAAAAAGAAGAAAAATATTATATAAAATGTAATTTTTCTTTTAAAATAGCTGACCCGACAGACATTGTCCTGCCTTAGCTATGAATATATTTTAAGGTGGGACATTTTGAAAACAATAAGTTTACTAAAAGTCGTTAGTTTAAATCAGGGTCTTACGCTGAAAACGATTTTAAGGGGAGGGGCTACAGAGCAAAAAAGCTTTATACATACAAAACCAACCAAAAGGAAATAATTTTAAATTTAAGGCGAACAAAGACATACTGAAGAGAAAACAAACCAACTAGAAGCACTGATAATGTTTTAATTTATAATATATAGGGGGTTAATTTTGTAGGTAAGGAGAGGTCCTCACCTACAAAACTAATCAAAAGAAAATTATTTTTATTAATTTTGAAGGACAAGACCTATTACAAACAGATAAATATTGCTCCACAGTGTTCCAGGATGTGTTACAAGAGGATAAATGGATATACATTTTTTGAATTTTAAAACAGAATTTTGGGAAATCTGGTTGCATGGTCCAAAATAATAAATACAAAAAATACTCCAATTGCTATTATACAGTGCGTGTTATATTTATAAATATGTAAAATGGCATGGAGCTAACCAATTTACTTTTTAAAAATAGAATCAAATTGTATAAGAAAATATTGTAAAGAATTGAATTTTGCGTCAAACTTTTAAGTTAAAGCATATGATTAAAAAAATCAATTGTCAAATTTCTATATCACAACTTAATATTGAGCAAGAGGAAGCAAAATTATTTAGGAGAGTTTTTATTTATTTTAAATAATTTTTTTGAAAATGCGCTGCTTTAAACAAACTATTTTAAACTGTTAATGCATAATGTGAAAACATTAAAAACATTTTTTTACTTTACATTATGACATAAAATTTCAATATCTAAAAAATTTACTTATACAATTTTGTTATAAGGCTTTCACGGCCATCTTATGCTAAACTTAAGTTTTTTGGGCTATTCGGCCGTCGTTGTAGATTTCGTATCCTTGACGTTTCGCCAACGCGAGTGGTTGACATCCTCAGAAGGTTCCTATTAGTCTACTTGCGCACTACTGTGTCCCGTCGCGAGTATTTATAGGCAGCTTGGGTGGGCGGGGCCTGTTCTGGTTGGTCGTTGCGCAGTTGTTGTTCCTGCCGTGATGCTATTTTTGTGTATTTTGAGAATTGGTATCCACGTTTTATTGATCTTCATCGATTCTTCTGTTTTGTTAAGTTGTTGGTATGTTTGTGTATCTATGACTTTCCTGTACAGTCTGGCATGGTAGGATGAGGTATAAGCAAGAACCTGGGTATTTTAAAATTTTATGTGGTGCTGTGTGCTTAAAAAAGTGTGCTCCGCTACGGCTGATTTGTCAGTCTGACCCAGGCGGCAAATAGCTTTATGTTCTTTAATTCTTGTGTTGATCGAGCTCTTGGTCGTTCCGATATACACACTGCCACATGTACACGGTATCCGATAAACTCCTGGGCACGCCAGGGGTCCCTTTTGTCCTTGGGCGATTTTAAACACTCTTTAACTTAGGTTTGTATATAGTTTTAATATTGACCTCTTCTAGTAGGCGACCTATTCTGTCCGTTACCCTCGGAATGTATGGTAATAAGGCTCTTGCTGTTGGTAGACTTTGCTCCTTGGTTTTGCAATTAACTTTTGGATGCTTTGCTTTGTGTATTTCTTGCTCTGAGTTTCCGTTGTCATAAGCGCGTTTTTTTAGGTCTGTTAATTCCGAGTTATTTGCACCAGGTTCGCATTTTTTTTACCCGTTCTGTAAGCGTTTTAATAATATCGAACTTTTGGCAAGGATGGTGGTTAGAGTCTCTGTGTAAATATCTGTCAGTATGAGTCGGTTTTCTGTAGACTTTAACTCGTGGTCATTTATTATATTTTTAGTTATACCGTACGCTGTATTATTAAATCAAAGTATAATTTTGTATTTATTAGTTTTAACACATGCTACCCGTTTTACCAAAATGGCATTTTAAAATTTTTGGTCCATTTGTCCCCTATTCTAAGACATACTGTATTTAGAAAAGTTACGGTTCACACAACCGCCACTCCCACAGAATAACCCATTTCGGAAAATTCCTGGGGGAGGGGCAATTGCCCCCATTGCTCCCCCTGCGTATGGTTCTGGTCGTGCCAAAAATTATTTTCTTAAATTTTTTCCGCCGTTAAGTAAAAATTAAATTAAAATCAAGTTTTTCTTTATATCTTCCTAATAAGATATTTCAAAAACCTACATTTTGTTTTTATGTTTTTTTTTTGCAGCTGTAACAGTTTTTGGAATACTAACTTTTTCTTTTAAAAATAAATTACACATTTCTTAAAAACTAAAAAGATATAATACATTTTGTAAAACAAAAAAAAACACGATTTTTTTCTCATTTAGTTTGTATAGAAAACAATAAATATTTTAACTCTATAAGGACACTGTATTAAATTTATTATTTACAAAGCTAAAAAGAGCTTCTTTTTATTATGTATGAAACCAGAGATTTTAACCCTTCAGGCACGCTTAGTCCCAGAAGAAAGAAGCCCCAATTAAGCGTAAATCTTTTCTAGATCCCAAAGGGTACAGCTACGCCCGTACGACTCCTTCAGCCGCCTAACCGGAAAAGTTCTGTAACTTTCTACGAAAACGAGACCGCAACACTTGGAAATAATACAAAATTTAGATATAAATACAGTGTGTTAAAGTTTTCAAATATCTGTAAAATTTCGAAAACACTTATTTTAGTAGGTAAACATTGTTGGTCTGGATATTTAACTCATTAAAATAGGTCTTTATTTTTATGGTTACATATTTGCTAATAAAAAAATATTAAACCTAATTTCTAGTGGAAAAGTTTTCGCAGTGCATTTTTTGTGGTCTGAAAACATAAAATTAAGTGGATGTTTTTTCTCTTACAGATAGAAAAAAGTTAGGGCACATAAAACATGTATTTTTGCCCAATCTAAAAAAATACAAAAATTTTACAGACATTTATACAGTTTGTGTTCCGTTTTTTTTTTTTGTTAGACATATTCCTTTAGATACCGCTCGCGACGCTACTGGACTTATTAAATGTTATAAAGTTAGTAATAAATTGTCTTCTTGGTGCATTGCCAAATTAAAACAAAATTTGAAAAAAATTATTTAAAATGTAAAAAATATATGTTTTTCCTTACAAGTTTAACACCTTGTATCAGGGTAACAATGCATACTGTATTTAGAAAAGTTACGGTTCACACAACCGCCACTCCCACAGAATAACCCATTTCGGAAAATTCCTGGGGGAGGGGCAATTGCCCCCATTGCTCCCCCTGCGTATGGTTCTGGTCGTGCCAAAAATTATTTTCTTAAATTTTTTCCGCCGTTAAGTAAAAATTAAATTAAAATCAAGTTTTTCTTTATATCTTCCTAATAAGATATTTCAAAACCTACATTTTGTTTTTTATGTTTTTTTTTTGCAGCTGTAACAGTTTTTGGAATACTAACTTTTTCTTTTAAAAATAAATTACACATTTCTTAAAAACTAAAAAGATATAATACATTTTGTAAAACAAAAAAAAACACGATTTTTTTTCTCATTTAGTTTGTATAGAAAACAATAAATATTTTAACTCTATAAGGACACTGTATTAAATTTATTATTTACAAAGCTAAAAAGAGCTTCTTTTTATTATGTATGAAACCAGAGATTTTAACCCTTCAGGCACGCTTAGTCCCAGAAGAAAGAAGCCCCAATTAAGCGTAAATCTTTTCTAGATCCCAAAGGGTACAGCTATGCCCGTACGACTCCTTCAGCCGCCTAACCGGAAAAGTTCTGTAACTTTCTACGAAAACGAGACCGCAACACTTGGAAATAATACAAAATTTAGATATAAATACAGTGTGTTAAAGTTTTCAAATATCTGTAAAATTTCGAAAACACTTATTTTAGAAGGTAAACATTGTTGGTCTGGATATTTAACTCATTAAAATAGGTCTTTATTTTTATGGTTACATATTTGCTAATAAAAAAATATTAAACCTAATTTCTAGTGGAAAAAGTTTTCGCAGTGCATTTTTGTGGTCTGAAAACATAAAATTAAGTGGATGTTTTTCTCTTACAGATAGAAAAAAAAGTTAGGGCACATAAAACATGTATTTTTGCCCAATCTAAAAAAATACAAAAATTTTACAGACATTTATACAGTTTGTGTTCCGTTTTTTTGTTAGACATATTCCTTTAGATACCGCTCGCGACGCTACTGGACTTATTAAATGTTATAAAGTTAGTAATAAATTGTCTTCTTGGTGCATTGCCAAATTAAAACAAAATTTGAAAAAATTATTTAAAATGTAAAAATATATGTTTTTCCTTACAAGTTTTACACCTTGTATCAGGGTAACAATGCATTTGTAGACCCATGGTTACACAAACTTTTTTATATTTTTTAATGTAACACCCTGTATACATAAAAATCCTGTATAAAAAAGACACACAAAACACTCTTAACCCCTTGTTTTATTTTAAATAATAAATTTTATAAAAAGAAAATCCTATATATTTATAAAAATTATCTTTAATATGCAGTTTTTTATACCCCGTATGATGTATTTAAAACATCCAGTATATGGTGTGTCCAAAATTGGTAGGAAATGTTTTGGGATATTAGAAACGAAAGCAGATAGAAATATGGTCAAATTGGAAAAGTTGTTGGCCATTTTACCGTTAATTTAATATAGTCCCAGAGCTAGTAAAAGAAATTTACAGGCGGTTTCGAGGAGCGCAAATACCTGCCAGGCGAACTGAAAGCTGTGGCTGATTTAAATGACCATATTTCCAAAACTTTAAGAGATAGACATATTAAATGTGGTATTTTTTAAAGCTCTTTTAAAATTTTGTTAATGGTAATATAATATAAAAGGTACATTACTAAAAAAAAAAACTTGTATATTATCACCAGTATCACCGGTACTAGACCTATTCTTTTTCCCCGTGCCGTACGTAGGAAAGATCAAGGGCGCATTCAAAATCGACAACCTTGGGGTAAAATTAAACCTTTTCACCGAACTAAAAGACAAATGGCTAGCTATAGCTTCCTGTGTATCGATTTGTTGCAGCCCCGCGTGTATCGATTTATAAGCTTTTGACAGATATAATGTATTCTACAAGCGGTTAGCTGCAGGCCCGTGCGTATCGTTTTATTGCAGCCCTCTGTATATCAAATTCTAAGCTTTTGATAGAAAATATAAGGAACTAAAGAGTATAGGTGGGGGTCATGGTTCGTTCTGGTTAGTTAAATCTTTTTTTAATTCCGTAATTAAAACTCTATTGCTGTCAAAAGCTTATAAATCAATAGAAGCTGCAGCTAACCGCTAAAAAATTACTAGTAGTGTTTTAAGTGATTATTTACCGATTTAATTGTAATATTAAAAAACTACAAAGCTAAAAATAATCATTAAAAAAAGTTAACAAGAATAAAAAAATAAGTCGGGTAATAACATATGTGCTCAATTACTCAATGTTAATAACTAAATAAATAAAAGATTTTATACAATATGCTATTACCCGACTTCTTTTTTTTATTATTTTTAACTTTTTAGTGACTTTTACCATTTTTTTTAAGTCGGTTTTATTTAAAAAAATATTATTTTATCTTGTTATCCGAAAACTATAACATAATATACAAAAATCAAAGTAATCGTTTTCAAATTAGCACGAATACAATTGGAATGCTAAATTATACTTTAATAATAATCTTTAAAGAATATTGTTTTTTAAACCAATTACCAACTTACTATTTTAAATTTTAGCATATTTTGTTGGTAAAATGATTAAAACATTTTTTTAATGACCATAGTTTACAAAAATAGTAATTTACGTTAATTACAACGTGTTCAAGATAAGGAGGGCAAGTCAAGGCATCTTGAAAATGGTAAGAGATACGAAGTCGGTTAAATGAGAATAAAGTTAAGGTTAAAATAAAATTGTTAATATATCAATGTTATATCTATATACAGTGTGTCCAAGATAAGGATCCTAAGCATGGGAATCTCAGTACCTATTGGAGATACAGCTTAGGTTAAATTAGGAAAAAGTTGTGTTTTTCAAAGCTTATTTATATGCCGTTTAAAAACTTGAAAATTTTTCATGGCCTGCTGAGATATTTGCCAAAAACCAAAATTTGACCTTATTGATTTTATTTTTTTCTGAATTTATTTAAAGAGATATAAAAAACTAATAACACTTTTTCATTGGCACTTTTTAGCTACTACATGATGGTATTTTTAGATTTTATACCCGACGTTTCGTTTTCAAAAACCATCATCAACTTTATTTTTTTTTATGGCTCGAAAAAAAGTACACCTTGTATCTGATCCCATTTTTTATAACAAAATCAGCGATGTATCACATGTCATATTTTAATTTTTAGTTAAAAGAAAAATTACATTTTTTCTATTTTTTTTAAGTAATTTTTAAGTAGGCCTTCCAAACAAATGCTTGGACGTTAATACCTGTTACCGTATCTGTAACATAATTTAATAGGGAGTTATTTAACACACAAGTTAAGGCGATGCCATAATAAGGATATGCCTTACCTTATTATGGCATAACCTTATATCCGACGGAAAAAGTTGAGTTATTGAAAATTTAAATGTCATCTGTCCAAACTGACAGACCTTACCTTAACCTTATTTCCAACCTAACAAGTTATGAAAATTTTCCGCTTTTTTTTCGCAGCTACCTTCAAAAGCATTACATTATTTATATATCTTTAAATAGTTTAAATTATATTTTATAGGTTAAAACCGTTAAAAGAATATTAAAACTTTCACAAACTTCAAACTAGAACAGTAGAAAGAGAAAGAAGATGCGTATAACGAGAAAAATTTCCCGTAAGGTAACCTTATAAGCTTACAGTAATCAGACATAAATAAGGGAATGCAGTATTTTATTAAAGTTGCCGTAATAAAGATTTTCAACTGCGCATGCGTACCTGTCAAAATAAGGAGTGCCTTATTAAGGCAAAGTTCTAAAGTGGTGTTCAATAACTCCCTATTATCATTATAAAATAGTATTTGTCGTTATTACCCTGTCCAAGCATTTGTTTGTAAGGCCTACTTAAAAATAACCTATAAAAATAGAAAAAATGCCATTTTTCTTTTAACTAAAAATTAAAATATGACATGTGATACATTGTTGAATTTGTAATAAAAAATGGGATCAGACACTAACTAGAAAATAAAGTTGATGATGGTTTCTTGAAAACTAAACGTCGGGTATAAAATCTAAATACCATCATGTAGTAGCTAAAATGTGCCAATGAAAAAGTGTTATTAGTTTTTATATCTCTTCAAATAAAGTCAGAAAAAATAAAATCGATAAAGTCAAACTTTGGTTTTTGCCAAATATCTCAGCAAGCCATCAAATTTTTTAAAGTTTTTATACGGCATGTAAAAAAACACAACTTTTTCTAATTTAACCTAAGCTGTATCTTCAATAGGTATTGAGATTCCCATGCTTAGGATCCTTATCTTGGACACACTGTATACCTCGGGTGAGAGAGATATAATTTACCTCGCACATTATATCCCTCGGCGCTAGGCGCCTTAGGATAGAAAAATGCTTGGTAAATAATAGCTCACTTTTCACCCTAGGCATACAGGGCGTCTCTAAAAGGTCTATATAAAATGTTACCACAAATTCTTTGGACCAAAATACGTAACGCAATTTACCTTAGTCAAAAAGTTGATCGTTTGCGAGATACAGGGTGGCAAAGTTTTTATTTTATTTAAGCTATTTTCATATAGTTTATTTATTATAAGACATTTTTGTTTTTTGTATTAAGACATTTTTGATAAAATTTAGTATTAAATGGTTTTTAAGAGTGGGGAATTGAAATATGCTAATGTTTTTGTCGTAACATGTAGATGGAGTCACCTGCAGTCCTTTGCTTAGGTTCAAAGATTCATAACTTTTTTATGCCTTGATAAATTATAATTTTAGTTTAAAATTTTTATTCTTCTATATCTTTTACACAAAAAAATATACCCGATAAATATCGTCACGAGCAACCGTTTTTGAGATATTTCAGATTAAATATTTTACTCAATACCAAAGTTTGCCATTGCATTGTTTCACGCTTTATCTAGGCCACCTGGTAGTGTAATGTACAAATGTAATTTGCCTTAGTTAAGAGGTTGCTGGTTTGCAAGATACAAGGAGTTAAATTTTCCATGTATTTTTTAATTGTGCACCCTGTAACTCGCAAACTATCAACTTTTTCATTAAAGCAAATTGGAATAAATTTAAATTAGTTTGACGTAAGGAAATTTTAGTACAAATTTGTACAGACGTTTTGGAGAAACCAGGGTGGCCTAAATAAAGTTAGGAGGAATGTAAAGAAAAATGTTTATGTTAAATTAAACGTTTAATCTAAAATATCTTAAAATCGGTTATATTTTGCAATATTTATTAAGTATATCTTTTTTGTACAAAACCTATGGCAGAATAAAAATTATCTACTAAAATCATAATATACCCTTGCAAATAAAACTAATGAAAAGCAAAGGGCCACAGGTGGCGTTCTCTACATTTAGCAGCAAAATATGAGTAACTCTTTATTCCTTACTTTAAAAAACCCTTTATACCGAATTTGGTAAAAAAACTTCCAATAATAAATAAAATATGTAAAAATAACTAAAATAAAATACAAACTTTGACACCCTGTATCTCGCAAACGATCGACTTTTCGACTGAGGTAAATTGCGTTAGAGCGTTATATTTTGGTCCAAGAAGTCTATGGTAGTATCTTGTACAGACCTTTAGAAACACCCTGTATATTATACTGTTTATGGATCACTCACACTCACTCACATCACTCGAGATATCTTTATGAAAATTGTTACATGTCTTTGGAGCATCGAAAGGCAATTCCTGATATTAAAAGGGTTTTTAATTTGCAGCAGTGGCGTCTGTACGGGGTGGACCATTAATTATTTTTGAAAAAAAATGGTATGCCGTTATAACGTAAAAAAATAAAAACCATTTGAATGCCGGAAATAGTTATCGTTTTAGAAAATAACAATAATTTAAAAATCAAAGTAACAAACTATAGCAGATGCTCAAAATGCTGGCCTTCCATTTCCATGCATAAATTAAGTCTTCATAGAAAGGACTGACGAACTTAAAGAAAATCCCCTGTTTCCGTCTGATAGTTTCACAGCTGTCAGTTATTCTCTGCCTAAGTTGTTCAACGTTATTCACTGAAGTCTTGTATACAAGGTCTTTAAGATATCCCCAAAAAAAGAAAACCATCGGATTCAAGTCCGGTGACCTGGGACCTCATTCCACAAATCCCCTACGACCTATCCATCGGTTAGAAAGAAGTTCATCAAGATCTTCTCTAACTTGAATTGCAAAATGAGGTGGTGCGCCATCTTGCAGCAACCACATTGAATTGCGTAACTGAAGCGGAATATCTTCTAGGAGAAGGGGTAAATGATTTCTTGAAAAATCTAAATAAATTTCGCCAGAAAGTCGATTGGGGAAAAATGGGGTCCAATCAAATGATTTCATACTATCCCAGCCCATTCGTTCAAAGAAAATATATCTTGAAATCCACTTTCGGTTATTGCATGTGGGTTTTCATCATTCCAGTAGTAGAGGTTGTGTAAATTAATAGGACCTTCACGAGCAAATCCAGCTTCATCCGTAAATAAAATCCATCCATCGGTGTTATGTTGATTTCGAATATGGATACACATGTTCATACGACGTTCATACTCTGCTGGTAATAACGCCTAAACTTTTTGATAATGATATGGGTGAAGTCACACAAGACTTCATGAACAGAACTTTTCGGAATAGTTTCTTCTGCACCGACTTTCCTTACACTGTTCCCCGGATTATTTTTAATATTATTTAAAATGCGTATTTCTGCTGCCATAGTACGTGTTCTTCTTGGTCGCCCTGCATCACGTCGACTTATCTTAAATGCCCCTTATTCTCCCATTTCTTGCTCTGAGTTTCCATTGTCCATAAGCGCGTTTTTTTAAGTCTGTTAATTCCGAGTTAATTGCACCAGGTTCGCATTTTTTTTACACGTTCTGTAAGCGTTTTAATAATATCGAACTTTTGGCAAGGATGGTGGTTAGAGTCTCTGTGTAAATATCTGTCAGTATGAGTCGGTTTTCTGTAGACTTTTACTCGTGGTCATTTATTATATTTTTAGTGATACCGTACACTGTATTATTAAATCAAAGTATATAATTTTGTATTTATTAGTTTTAACACATGCTACCAGTTTTACCAAAATGGTATTTAAAAATTTTAAAATTTTTGGTCCATTTGTCCCCTATTATAAGACATACTGTATTTAGAAAAGTTACGGTTCACACAACCGCCACTTCCACAGAATAACCCATTTCGGAAAATTCCTGGGGTAGGGGCAATTTCCCCATTGCCCCCCTACGTATGGTTCTGGTCGTGCCAAAAATTATTTTCTTAAATTTTTTCCGCCGTTAAGTAAAAATTAAATTAAAATCAAGTTTTTCTTTATATCTTCCTAATAAGATATTTCAAAACCTACATTTTGTTTTTATGTTTTTTTTTGCAGCTGTAACAGTTTTTGGAATACTAACTTTTTCTTTTTAAAAATAAATTACACATTTCTTAAAAACTAAAAAGATATAATACATTTTATAAAAAAAAACACTCATTTAGTGTGTATAGAAAACAATAAATATTTTAACTTTATAAGGACACTGTATTAAATTTATTATTTACAAAGCTAAAAAGAGCTTCTTTTATTATGTATGAAACCAGAGATTTTAACCCTTCAGGCTTTTGCCATAAACATGGTCACAGAATGTTTTTAAAAAATTAATTGCGGATTCTTCTACTAAAAATATATAAAAAGTTCATATAAACATGGGTTTGCAAATTTTCAGTTTGGTGACAGCTAGTGTGGCAGCAACGTTCATAAATTATTTGGCGATTTTGGCTCATTTTGGTACCTATTTTGGTTAAGAGATAAATAATAGGTTAAACTTCACTTTTAACCAAAAAAATACCAATTGGTATACAGGGTGTCCAGAAATTACGCGTCAGGATTTCGGTGGGCGATTTCGCACGAAAAATTAAGGCAGCAAACTTCTATATAATTTTTCGATAACTTAAAATTAACGGAGATATTATAGGAAAAAAAATTGTTATTTTTTTAATAATTTTTTTTAGAATCCTGATTTTTTCAAATTTTGCATACATATTACTAATGATTTTTGTATTCACCCTATTAATTTGACGCCAGTAGTCAACGCCAAAGGGCCTAAACTGACCTTGACTTTAGAAAAATGACTTGGAACTTTTTTGTTTTAATCCTTGAATAAATTTGGATATAAAATTAATAAAGAGCATTAAAATATCTTTTAAAAAGTTTGTTGCATTAACATAAAATAAACGTCTTCCGAGAAAAACGGCTTTTAAACATTTACATACGTTTAATCAGAAATTCTAATTTTCAAAATTAAGCAAGCCTTAAAAACAAACGTTGTTTATGGGTAATTTGTTATTGATACATATGCATAATTTGGCGAAAATCAGGACACTAGAAAAAATGTATTAGAAAAAAAAATTCTTCGGCAACCTGTATATCCGTTAATTTTGAGTTTTCTAAAAAATTGTATAGAAGTGTGTTGCATTAATTTTTTGCCCACAGAAATCCTGACGCGTAATTTTCGGACACCTTGTACAATAAAGTTTAACCCCAGTTATCTGTCAACCAAAAAGGTACCAAAATGAGCTGAAATCGCCTATTGTAAATTTGGGACGCTGATCACGAATCTGAAGACATTTTTTGGCGTATACGTTTCGTTCTCGAGATATTTATCATCAAAGTTAAAATTTAAACTAATCCTATTTTCAGTATATTTCCCCTACTTTTTCCACACAAAAAAACCGTTTTTCTACTTATTAACATTGTTTTTGCATTAATTGCACAGCTTTACGTTCAATCTTTTTTTTTTGTTCTTGGCACTGGTCCCTCACTTGTATATTATTACCAGTATCACCGGTCTAGACCTATTCTTTTCTCCGTGCCGTACGTAGGAAAGATTAAGGGCGCATTCAGATTCGCAACCTTGGGGTAAAATTAACCCTTTTCACCGAACTAAAAGACAAATGGCTAGCTATAGCTTCCTGTGTATCGTTTTATTGCAGCCCTCTGTGGCTTCTGCTCTGAAGAATATAGTTCCTCCACTTACGGTTCCCAACAGAGAAACTCGTGGTTCCGCGCGTATGCATCCTTATACAGTCCAACTGGACAGGCCCCGAACTTCCCACTTTGTTCGTTCTTTTATCCCTAGAGTTTCTAGGTTGTGGAACCTGCTGCCCGCAGAGGTCTTTCCTTCCCCCAAATCTTCAAGTATTTAAGTCCCGTGTCAACAAACTTCCTCTTACCTCGCTTAAGACACCCACGGTACGTTAGTATTTAGGCTTTTAGCCTTCGTGGTTTGTCCAAAGATAAAAAAAAATTCCAAGCTTTTGATAGAAAATATAAGGAACTAAAGAGTATAGGTGGGGGTCATGGTTAGTTCTGGTTAGTTAAATCTTTTTTTTTTAATTCCGTAATTAAAACTCTATTGCTGTCAAAAGCTTATAAATCAATAGAAGCTGCAGCTAACCGCTAAAAAATTACTAGTAGTGTTTTAAGTGATTATTTACCGATTTAATTGTAATAATAAAAAACTACAAAGCTAAAAATAATCATTAAAAAAAATTAACAAGAATAAAAAAATAAGTCGGGTAATAACACATGTGCTCAATTACTCAATGTTAATAACTAAATAAATAAAAGATTTTATACAATATGCTATTACCCGACTTCTTTTTTTAATATTTTTTATTATTTTTAACTTTTTAGTGACTTTTACCATTTTTTTAAGTCGGTTTAATTAAAAAAAATATTATTTTATCTTGTTATCCGAAAACTATAACATAATATACAAAAATCAAATTAATCGTTTTCAAATAAGCACGAATACAATTGGAAAGCTAAATTATACTTTAATAATAATGTATAAAGAATATTGTTTTTAAACCAATTACCAACTTGCTATTTTAAGTTTTAGCATATTTTGTTGGTAAAATGATTAAAACATTTTTGTAATGACCATAGTTTAAAAAATAGTAATTTACGTTAAATACAACGTGTTCAAGATAAGGAGGGCAAGTCAAGGCATCTTGAAAATGGTAAGAGATACGAAGTCGGTTAAATGAGAATAAAGTTAAGGTTAAAATAAAATTGTTAATATATCAATGTTATATTTATACAGGGTGGCCCACCATATTCAACACGGTCTGTAGCTGGATTACCATGGGCTTTTTAAAAAAGTAAATACTGGAACATATAAAGGTTGGATAATGCCACAGTATAAAATTAATTTAGTCTATAAAGTGTGATGTATTAAAGTTATATATTTTTAAATGGAACACCCTATATTTTATGACGATTTAGGATTGCACATAAAAAATAACTCAAGTTTGTTTATGGTACCAATTGTTTAATTTTATTCATTTTTGTGATATTTGATTTTTTTTTAATGCAAAGGCTCAATTAAATTAATTTTATTTTAACCCTACAAACTCTTTAAACTTCAAAATGTGTAACAAGATTAGAAAAAGTCTGACATATGATACGTAGGTCATATCAAGACCAAATATTGTACAGGGTGCTTAAAAAATAATTTCAATTTTTCAGAAAATCAAATATCAATTTCTCTCTTATTTTAAATAGAACACCCTGTATTTTTTTACGTCACATGATGACAAATAAAAAACCCTTTTAAATGGTGTATAGGTTGCCTATACCTCTCTTTTGTGCGTTTTTAGTAAAATCTGTTTTTACAAATTTTTAGACCAAATGTTTATTTAAATTAAAGTTGACTGTGACAAAGCAGACATTAATATTTTCTTAAGGAAATAACAACGACCATTTATCGATTACTAGTGTTTTAGCCAGTTTAAAAGAAATTTTAATGATTTTAAATTAAACCCCTTCTTCTACAACAACAAGATGATATAATACTGGTAGCATGTAAAAAAATGGTTTACTTTAGTCTGCTCTAGAGTTACTCCTGAAAAATATTCCAGGAGAAACCATCTGATAACCTTAATAGTTGCTTTAAAAAATTTAACAAAGTGATTATGGATAATGAAAGAAACGAGTTATAGGTTACAGAAGGTCGTCATAACTAATCAGAGGCGTTAGTAGGATTGTTTAAAAACACAAGTTTTATCATTACCACATTCAGCCGAAATAAGTGTTATTGGAAGTAGCATTATAAGCAACTAATAAATTTTTTCCTGTGCATTTTAAAAATAGTGGCAGATAATACAAAATCTTTTAATTTTGTGCTTTTTTCAGACAAATTTACATTTTGCAATAACGGGTTAGTAAATAGGCATAGCTATATTTACTTAAATTAAACAGACATTTGAAATAAAAATATGTTAAAACGGAATTTACTAAAAAGTATAAAAGATAGGTATAGGCAACCTATACACCATTTAAAAGAGTATTTAATTTGTCATCATGTGGTGCAAAAAATACACGGTGTTCCATTTAAAATAAGAGAGATATTGCTATTTGACTTTCTAAAAAATTGACATTATTTTTGGATCCCCTTGTATAACATATGATCTCGATATGACCTACGTATGATAAGGCAGACTTTTCCTAATCTTATAACTAAAGACCGGAATATATGCAACGGAAAAGAGAGCAAATATGCGCATATATATGCACAACATTGGCGCAAATATGCAAGAATGTTTAAAAATATGCGTAATATATTTAAGTTTGTTTATAGTACCAAGTGTCTAATTTTATTCGTTTTTGCGATATTTGATTTTTTTAATGCAGGGTGCAATTAAATTAATTTCATTTTAACAATATAAACTCCTTAAACTTTAAAATTTGTTATAAGTTATAACAAATTTTAAAGTTTAAGGAGTTTATATTGTTAAAATGAAATTAATTTAATTGCACCCTACATTAAAAAAAATCAAATATCACAAAAACGAATAAAATTAGACACTTGGTACTATAAACAAACTTAAATTATTTTTTATGTAGAACCTAAAACCGTCATAAAATATAGGGTGTTCCATTTAAAAAAATATAACTTTGATACGTCACACTTTTGTGAGACATCCTGTTTGGAGTAAAATAATTTTATATTGTGGCCATATCCGACCTGTATATGTTCAGTATTTACTTTTTAAAAACTCCATGGTTATCCAGCTACAGACCGTGTTGAATATAGTGGGCCACCTTGTATATACCCTGGCAAATGAAACTAATGACATTTTACACAAAAGCAAAGGGCTACGGTGGCTTTCTCTAGATTTAGCAGCAAAATATGAGTAGCTCTTTATTTCTTACTTTAAAAACCCTTTATACCAAATTTGGTAAAAAACTTTCAATAATAAATAAAATATGTAAAAATAACTAAAATAAAATACAAACTTTGACACCCTGTATCTCGCAAACGATCGACTTTTCGACTGAGGTAAATTGCGTAGATCGTTGTATTTTGGTCCAAAAGTCTATGGTTGCATCTCTTAAAAGCACCCTGTATAATATACTATTTATGGGTCTCTTCACTTTTGACATAAGACAAAAATATTTTTTTTGTTTCTTCTATTTCAGTAATCTCGTAAAAAGTAAAAACCAATATCAGTAGACGTTTTTCCGTAAAATCCAGTAGTAAAGTTGGATTTTTTAAAATTAATTATTTTTAAAATATAAACCAAACAAATGATTTTACTTATGACGAATGAGAGCTTTTTAGGAATATAAAATACTAAAAGTTATTTTATGTTTTTAGACCCTAACTCGATATTTTTAATGCTAAAATTAAATTTTGCCTAGTGGGCCATGATATACATTTATAACCAAAAATAAAGTTGGCTCTAAGTTCATAATTTGTTTACATTTTACAGCAATATTGGAGTTTTAACTATTTTACCCCGCCCAGCAACCCTATTTATCCCTCGGTCTCTCTAATTTGTTTCCTAAAAATTCATTTAAATCTAAATATTTTGGATCAGCCCCACTATGTTTATATACCCAAAACAGTGTATAAATTAGAATCTATCCATAATTTTTAGAGAAACATTTAATTTCAACCAAAATAGTAGAAAACCGTGTATAAAACCAATACGTTTTTAAATATCGATGATAATTTTAAAAATAGCTTTATAAAAGGTTTTCTACAATTTTTTAAATTAAATGATTTTCTATAAATTATGGATGGTTACAGATTTCGGTTACTGTTTTAAGTATAAACACAGTTAGGCTAATCAGAAATAGTTGGTTTTTAATAAATTTTAAAGACATATAATATATCTATCAACTATTATATATTTTTAAAAGCTTTCCGTCTAACAGAGTTCAATGATTTAAAAACATGCAGAGTGTTCTACAAGAAAAATTATGGTTCCTGTCTCGAAAACAAATAATTTTAAAAATATAACTCTACCGCTGGATTCTGTAAAATGTTATAATAATTTTTTAAGCATTGTAGTCTGCAAATTTAGTTATTTTTAAACTTTTAATAATGTTCACCCATAAATTATGATATTAAATATACACAAAAAGTTTTAGTTTTTGATTTTCAAATCACTAGAGCCGATGCTAGAGTGCAAGACGATTAAGAAGTCTCTCTCCTCTTAGTAAACGAATTTAGCGTACAGTCGCCATTTTGAATAATTAAAATAAAAAATATACCTATAATAATTTACTATTTGAGTAAAGTACATACCAATTTTTGCAAATATATGGTGACCCTTTCATTTAAAGAAAAATCATAAAAATTTATAAATAATTAGGCATTTTTGCCTTAATGAAAAGTAACAACACATCGCCAAATGTTTATCTTTAATAATAACTAACATGCTCTGCAATTTAAACAAACGCCACAAAATTTTTAATTGATTTTAGTTTGATATTATTTATTTATTGTCTTAAAATTCGCATCTATCAAGTAAATTTTATCATTTAAAAGTGATAGAAGTAAAAGAACTAAAAGTGATCATTTTTAAAAGAATAATGCTTATAATAATATGTATGTACCTACCCGACATCAAGATAAGAACTAACCAAAACATCCAATGTAAACACATACGTTACCAAATTTGGACGAATATTATAATTAAGGGACTTAACTATGCATTTAAAAAGTATGTGGAAATATGCGCTACACTTACATTTTTTATGTCTTGAAATTTTCAAATAAAGTTGTCATATATACTACAAAATCCCGCTATATAAATGGACCCCTTATGCTTTTTTGTTGAAATATTTTTTTAATAATAAATTATATTAATAAGTACATTTCAGGAGGGTTAGCAAACCATATAGTCCATTGAAATGTTACATTGGGGGTAACATTTTTTAAAGGAAGCAATTTTATTTTTTAGTTATTTAGAATGGCTCAAAATAAAGTTTAATTTAAGTTTGTGGTGTTGCCCCCTTATCTTGCGGCCGCCATTTTGGAAAAGGGGTGCCAACTGTTTTTTTAGTTATATAAAAAACTACTGATCACACGAAAAAATATTATAATAGATTTTTTGTCGCAAATTAAATTCTCTTTGTTTTCTAAAATTTGTTAACCTATTAAAAGTAAACAATTTAGTTTATTGTGTGGTCGAGCGGGTTTGAATAAATTCATTTAAACGTAAGGAGTTTATTTTTTGAAAAAACGTTGGGACCCGTCGATTATTGTTTTTGACTGCGGTATTTTTTACATTAAAATTATGTATACAGGGTGGCCCACAAATAAGCAATAACCATCAACTTTTTTTTAATGGAAACACCCATTGTTTATTACATTTTTTAATTGTTTTTCGTATACCATGTCTTATACCTAAGTCAACAGTTATGAAGAAATTTACTAATAAACAT
Source organism: Listronotus bonariensis (assembly GCA_014170235.1). Classification (NCBI taxonomy): domain Eukaryota; kingdom Metazoa; phylum Arthropoda; class Insecta; order Coleoptera; family Curculionidae; genus Listronotus; species Listronotus bonariensis. Next base: position 479,920 of record JACEGR010000052.1, on the reverse strand, counting down.
AAAAGTAGTGCAAAAAATTAGATTGATAATCTTTGCTTATTTTTGGGCCACCCTGGATACACGCGTTTTTTGTTTTAAATAAATCTCTTAATTTTAAATAATTTTTATAACTTACGCCCGCGCTCCTTTTTAAATATTGTACGAAATTGATGGTAAAATTCTCGGTAATTGTTAACCTTAGGTATTAGATATGGCACATAAAAATGGTTAGAATACGATGCAGAATTGAAAAATGTAATAAAAAAATGGGTGTTTCCATAAAAAAAATAAAGTTGATGGTCATTGCTTCTTCGTGGGCCATTCTGTATACATTATTTTACAATGAGAAACACCGCAGCCAACAACAAAAATCGACGTGTTCTAACGTTTCTCCAAAAACAAACCCTTGAATTTTAAATGAATTTGTTCCAACCCGCTCTTCATCAATTGATATCTACTTTTGTTTATTACTGTGTTATTATTTATCGAACGATAAAAAGTTATAAAATCAAAATTATTTTTTGAATATTATTCTATAAAAATGCTCCATTGTTAATTTTTTAATTTTTCGCAAAATGAATACAAAGCTATAACGGTTCAAAAAATAGTCACAAGTGGCCCTAATTTTAATTAATAACTTTTTTTGTTTTTAATCTTAGGAACATTTTTTAACAAACTCAAAATTGAAGAACAATAAATTTGCAACAAAAAATGCTTTCAATTTTTTTTTGTGTAACCAATAATTTTTCATATAAATAATAAACACCATTTGCATCCTCTTTTCAAGATGGCGGCCGCAAGACAAGGGTGGCGACCCCACAAACTTGAATTTAACTTTACTTTGACTTCCCTTTGATAAAAAAAAATTGCGTCCTCTTAAAAGTGCACACAAAGGCTGTAAAAATGTAACATTTCAGTAGACTAATAACCTGGCCTGATATAGTAAAAGTAATATTAAAGAAAAAAAGTGACATGATGACATAAATACCGTCATTCTTTTTTTTAATCACACACTTATTTACAATTTTTTTTTATTACCAATCCAGTAGTATTGGGTTGGCTTCTGGAATTCTGGCCTAAGTTAAGGTTGGCGCGATTTAAAGTGTAAGGGCTCCATAGCCCAAGCAGCAAGCTGACGTCATTATCACGTCATCAGACCAAAATTATGGCGTCATTTTTATGACGTGTTTTTGACGTCGTCGAAGTGACGTCTTTTCGACGTCATTTTTGTCGTGATACTAGCTCATAAAAATCTAATGACGTCATGTTTAGAAAACCCGCCAGAAATATTTTGTGACATTATATGATTCGTGTCAAAATCCAACCGAAATATCATATGACAGAAAAATAAGACAAATAATTTTACAAAATTTAAATAGGAAAAACTCTACCGATAGATGGCGCAATGGACAATAAACTACAACGTTTATTCAACATCTTCGCTTTTTATCGCCTACACGGTACCGATGAGATCAAAATAGTTCGAGACCTGTCTGCGGTGCGGTTTGTGATCTCAATTAGCTTTGAAAGAAATATATTCCGCTACTGTATAAATATGCATACCCAGGTTGAACAGTGTCCCGAGAGATGCGAACTTGCAGTGCAAAAAATTGCAAGCAGTAAGGAGTTTTTTCCTCTTTAAATTTTCAAATAAAATATCGTATCATTTTAGCTTTAAAAAGAAAAGTATATGCGTCAATTTTTCGTCACCTTAAAGACGTCGTTAACGGGACGTCTTTTGTCTGTGACTTAGGGAGGTCAATTTAACGTCATTTTGTCGTCATCTTATGACGTCTTTGCTGACCAAATGACTAAAAAGAGACGTCAATAAGACGTCAGCTTGCTGCTTGGGAGGGAGTTTAAAAAATACGCCACTGCATTTTTGAAAATAAAAGTTCTTTTCTAAATCCTTATTCAGTTTAGAAAAAATTTAAGGTTTTTTTTGTCTGATTTACGGTTTTCCCGTAAATAAATAGAAACCATTTCTCGGCATGGTCAAATTCCTATCTAATTAAAGGTACAAAAATGAGGTATTTTTCCTGTAGATTCTTGGGTCCTGCATGGATTGATTTGAAATTTTAACAGAAGGTAGAAAACAGCCCAAGAATCAAAGCCTACATCAAACCGAAGGGCGCCAAAACGCTGGGGGTGGTTGTCACCTCTTCCTAGGGGTAAAATTTTTAAAATTTATTCTTACTACAGGAATCGATTAAAAAGATAGGTCCAAGCAAAATGTACCATATATTTTTTCGCCAAACAAATATTTTTTAAAGTATTCACAGTTAAAATTATAAATTATTTAGACGAAAAATCGACGTTTTTAATGAGTTTTTTGTGAATAACTCGAAAATTATGCATTAAAAAAATGTGATAAGCAAAATTGTAGCCTTTAAAAAACCAACAAAACTCCTTTGTTATAATTTTTCAATGACTACTACCAACCGAGATACGGCGTGTTAGTGGTTAGTTTTTTTCGTCAAATTTCAAATTTGATAGATTTATAGTCAAGTAACGGGAAACAGTAGCGTAGCTAGGTGTAGGCTGTGTAAGCGGTCGCCTACGGCCTCGGCCTGAGGGGTCTCGCGGCTAGTAGACGTTGCATTTGAAGGTATGAAACGTGAGACATAGGCGTTGTTATGGTATTATTTTGCGCAGGATAAGCAGAAGCAAGCATGGTTACGTATAAAAGATGTAAATTTAAGATGGGGACCTTTTTCTTGCTCTCCAACTTAAATCTATCAATATAGAGGCAACGCAGCAACATGTTTGCCTACGTCAATATTGTCTCTGTTTTAAAAAAAACATTAAAAAGAGTGTGTTTTAAAGGTAAATTTTTTTGTATGTATTGTTAATACCTTTTAGAATTTTGATCAATTCAAAATTTACTAAAAATTTGATTGATTCAAAGTTAACTAACAAAAACACTCTACATGTTTAAAGGCAACTCATGAAATATTTTTAAGTACATATGTAGACCTTTTTTAAAATCTTTAGCATAAAATTTTACTTAGTAATGATAAAAATAAGGATTGTACCGAATTTTTCTACGAAAAATCAATCCCCTAACTACCGGCATAATTAAAATTAACCTTTCTGCAAATCTCAGTTTGACCAAATGCCGCATTTCAGAAAAAATGTGTAGATTATTATGCCTCGAAAAGGGTTAGGTATACGCATTTTTTGAACATAAAAATTATTAGTTTTTTAACATATTTCAATTACTTTTTACGATAGAAAGTTTTTTAAAACAATTTTTTGGGGTTTTTCAGGAGCTATAAGATATTCCAAATTAAATCCCTTAAGATTTTTTTATTTTTAAATGGGGTAGGTTTACAGGGCTTAAAAAAGTGGTGCTTATTCGTAAATAGAGGTTTTGTACGGCTATATCTCGTCAAATATTCACTGTACAGAAAATCTACGCGAAGAAATTTTACTTAATTATATATAATATTAAGTACAAAAGGTGTAATTTTGTAATTGATATTTTTTTATCTTATCCAAAGTATTATTAAAGTTATTTAAAAAAAAAAGGTGAAAAACTCGAAATTGTGTAAATCGTTTTTAACTTTAAGCTCCAATTTTTTGAAATTAAGCATTTTAAGTAAATTAAACTTCTTTGACGTATTCACAATGCACATTTAAAAATCAATGTAAAAGGGCAGAGGGTCAATTTTAATTATTAGGGGTAGTTAGGGGGCCGTTTTTATTGACATTTTTGTAGAAAAAATTGGGTACTACTGACTTTATTTTTATTATAACTTACTTAATTTTTATGCTAGAGACTTCTTTTTCACCAACACGCCGTATCTCGGGTCGTGGTAATCGTTGAAAGATTATAACAAAAGAGTTTTGTTGTTTTTTTTAATAATACAATTTTGCTCTTTACAGTTTTTTGATAAAATGCATAATTTTCGAGTTATCTACGAAAAAAAACATTAAAAACGTTTATTTTTTTGATCAAAAGAAAAATTGATAATTTTAACTGCGAATAACTTAAAAAATATTAGTTTGGTCAAAAAATGTTCTATTCCCGTGGTTAAAATAAATTAAAAACACCCCCCAGGGTTTTGGCGCACCTTGGTTTGATATAGGTTTTGATCCTTGGGCAATTTTCCATCCTCTGGTAAAATTTCAAGTCAATCCATGCAGGACCAAAGAATTACCAGGTAAAATGCTTAATTTCCCATACTAATATTTAGAAAGGAATTTGAATATGCCGAGAAATGGTTTCCATTTATTCACGGGAAAACCGTACATTAAACTAAACTAAACTAAATGAGAATTTAAAAAATAATTTTTATTTTTGAAAAATGCAGTGGAGTACCATTCTTTTCTTAAAAAGTATTTTTCATAAACCCCTTATGGAGCCTTGAAACTTTAAATTGCGACAACCTTAACTTACGCCAGAATTTTAAAAACCAACCCAATACCATTGAATTCTTAATAAAAATGTATATTTACGTGTTTGATTAAAAAAAAAAAATGATGGTATTCATGTCACTTTTTTAATTATTTTTACTTACACTATATCGGGCCAGGATATGGTTTGCTCGCCCCCTGTAAATTTATTTATTAATAACTTTTATTGTTAAAAAAATATTTTACCAGAAGAAAAAGATGAGGGTCCTTTTATATAGCCGGATCTTAGACTAATACGTTGAATATTGTTACAGACTTTTAAAAATGTGTTTAGGTTATAGAATTTTAGAGAGTTAGGATCATTTAATTTAGTTTGTTAATTTATTTAAATAATTTACCTTAATTTTTCCAAGTTCTTTCATCACTTTCGAAGGTTTCCGAAAACGCCCGAATTATCCATTAAGAACTTTTATGCCATCCTGTACTATGGAATTTTCACGATATTTCTCGAATATTCTAGATCATTCTTTACTCTTCCACCATACTATAAAAGGGCGACGGGAAACCTCCGATCAGTTAGTATAGATTCGACTTTTGTGGTGTAAACTTCAAGACATTGACAAGTAAAGAGTTTGTCATTGTAACCATAGTAACGTTGGATAGTTAATAAAGGTATAAAAACGAAAGCACGTGTTTTTATACGAGGTGTTTCGGAACAATATTGATACCTACGATCTTAATGCTTTGTAATGACACCCTTTTTAACAATACGCACCACACGGTAGATTATAGTAGTAGTAGTAGTACAGAGTTGGGCAGAATACTGAAAACCGGTATTCAAATACGAATACCGGAAAAGAAAGTATTCGAATACCGAATATTTGAATATTTGGAAGAAAAAAGTATTCGAATACATGAATACCCAGAATCGGTATTCGAATACTGGAAACGAAAAGATTCGAATACTACTAAACAAAACCCATGACATAATTGAAGAGCCAAAAAAGCTGCTTACCTCTTTTTTCTTATTTTGCTTCCCTCTTCTTATTCCAATCATGACAATTTAGTATTCGGATACTACTTACACTTTTCGGTATTTGACTACTCGGAACGCCGATATTCGAATACTCAAAAAAATATTTGTCGAATACTTCAAAAGTATTCGAATACAGAATCCCGAATACTGAGCAAAATAGTATTCTACCGAATACCGAATACTAAACACACAAATATATTCGAATACTATTCGAATACCAGCAAAATGTATTTTGAATACTATACAGAATACTGAGTATACGACCCAACTCTGTAGTAGTAGCAGTTTTTTTGAAAATACCTAAATTTTTCAACATGAATACGAACATTTTAGCTAACAGAATACGAAAATGAAAAAAGTTACTTTTTACACAAATGTCACATATGGTGTTTTTCCGTTGGACGGCAGTGTAAAAATATTAGTAAGTTACTGGCTAAATAACCGCCGATGTCGGCGCGTAACGACTAAACTTACTTATTATAACATTAAAAAATAAATTTAAATATTGGTATGTATATTATACAAAATGGTCTTGGATAGTACAATTCTAATACGTAACTTACTATAATGTAAGCTTTTAGTAGGTAAAAACCGCATAAACCAATTATAGGTTTTTTATTGGTATAACGTTGTTATAAATATTATTTTGATTAAAAACTAAGCTTGTTTTAAAACTGACAATTTCCCTTTAATTTGAGGTATTAAAAAGCTGTTTTACTCAAAATCAGTTTAAGTAATAAGTGAAAATTCGCCGTAATTTTGCAATTTTTGTGCCCCAAGTTTGCCATGTCTCCGGTTCTAACAATCAGATTAAAGTTTACCTCATGTTGTAAAGTTTTTTAGAGAAACAAATTTTGTTTAAAAAAATGTTTTTCTGTTTTTAGTTTACGAGCTAAAGCCTTATAAACAAGTAAATTGTGTATAACAAATTCACGTCACTTTCGACGCAAAAGCAAGATAACATTCGAATTCAGCGGGTCAAAATAGATAGAAACACACGCGACTAAAAGATTTATTCGCCTATGCGAAAATATACATATCTACAGGGTGCTCGGAAAATTAAGTCCTTTGACAAAATGTCGAGATCTTACCAAGTTACAAGAGTTGAAAGTTTTATTTTTGTTTTTTCGTCATATTGCATTTATTTTTTAATTAATCTAGTTGAAATTTTGCAAACGTGTTGAGCTTTGCAGATACTAAAATTTTAAGATTAAAGTACTTTTTTGCCGCCAGAGACCACTTAACCTGAAACAAAATTTATTTACTTCGTAACGTTTTGAATTTTGACAGATATCCCAAAGCCGAGGGGTTATTTTAAAGACAAATAAAAACACAAAAAATAATTATAAAAAATACATATAAAAACCTTAGGGGCGGAGAGTACATAAGTGCAGACGGTGAAATATATGGATGCAATCATGATACAACAAATACAAAAGGTAGGATCTTGCGCATGACGTTTATCACGTTACCACCATCTCTGACGTAGTAATGTGACTAAGGTGACGTTTCGTATGTTAACCAAAATACTTGATTTTTCTGGTTCTCGCTCCGAAACCTTTCAATTTCTAAAATTCGGTTAGATTATGAAACGCGGTTTCTCAAAATTTCGGTTTTAACTGTCAACCAAAACTACCGATCATACTGCGACACGTTCCGTAAGTTAACCAAGATATTTGTTTTCCTGGTTTTTCTGGTTCTGGTAAAGTTTTGAAACGAGGTTTTTAGACTTTCGGTCTCAACTGTCAACCGCAATTACCGATCAAAACATCTCGGTACCTTCGGTTTATTCCGAGAACGTGCTTATTGGTCGGAGAAGAATTTGCCTTTTTCCTTTAACCAATCGGTACGCGGAGCGAGAGAATAAAATACTGCTAGTGCCTTTCGCTTTTCACCCGGCCATGCGGAGTTATTTCTAGCGAAAAACTTTAAGGTTTGTTTTTTCTTTTTCCGTGGATTTGTTATTGCGTATTGGATCTTTGTATGTTATAATGTCGTTATAGATACATTGTTTATGTTAAATATATTTTTTTACTTTTGTACATGTAAATAAATAATATAAAAGTATATATAGGGTATTTCCTAACTACTGTACGAAACTGCAAGGGGTGATTCCTTATTTCGTTTTACGGAAAAAATGGTTTATGAACATAAAAAACAGATTTTCAAATATATTTACATAACAACAAGTAAAAGTATGTTTAGTTTTTGTTTGAAAAAAAATACAAAAGTACAAAAAAGTCAGTCTGTGGTGTCCACTGAGACGCCACTGTACCAAATAATTTTAATCTAAGCAGGGCTAAATAAACTTCCCCAAAACATCCTATTACTTTAAAACCAATAAAAAAATGTCAAATGTAAATAATTGGGTACATAACAAAATACTAATTTACATAAACCAAAGCGTACCAAAACGAACCGCTTTTACAGATTACCGCTGTCAAACCACTGTCAAACCGCTATTTACCAGTCGGTAAACTTTGGTTAACTTACGGAACGTCACCTAAATTTGTAAAGAAAGTTGAAACCATACGTTTGTTTTCGTGTTTTTGGGAGTTTGTTGGCCGTCGTACCTTGCTTTTTGGCAGTTTTGTGACTTTAAAACTAGTTAGGGAAAAGATAATGTGTTTTTAAGTACTTTAAATAGTGATTTATTACGTAAGTTCCGTTTATACACATATTGCCATCTTAAGCTTGTTAAAATCAAATATTATAGTCTTAGATTAACAGTATTATTACTCTAGAAAGATATTTCTCTATACTCGTCCTCATATTTTAAAAAATGACTAAAATTCACAAACATTGCAGGCTTTCTTAGGACTTAAATTTAAATATTGCGCCAAAAAAAGTCACATTGTTACGTCATGCGCAAAGCGAACCAATTTGGAATCGATGTTGATCCTACCTTTTGTAATCTTTGTATCATGGGATGCAATGTTCCCATATAAAAAATTAGGAAGGGTTGATACATGCGAATGTTGTGAAGTAGCGTTACTAAGTTAAAGTCCTTTTTTGTTGTTTTTTGGCACAATAGAAGATGTTTTTAAGATGAGGGTACTTTTTTTATTTTCCTCTTTAAAACTTTTTGTTGGTTCTGGTAACACTTGTGTACGACTATTTTTATGCTCTTCATTTTTTTTAACCATTGCACTCATATAAAAATTAAATACTCTCCGCGCCTGGGTCGGCTGATATCTAATTTTGCGAAATTTGACAATAACAAATAATAATTCTATTATGGTAAATTCAGCTTAAAAGATTTTTTTGTGTTAAAAAGATACATTGCCTAATCTTTAAAATACATCGTACTGATAAAAACTTAATAGATCGAAACCAATCTGCGATTGGTGATCTCAATTACTTTTGTAAGAAAAACCTTTGGCTAGTTTAAAAATCTGCATTTCCAGTGGACAGTGTTTGAAAAAGGCAAACTTACAGTACACTGAAATTAAAAGCAGTAAGGACTATTTTCCTCTTTTACTTTTGTAGACAAATTAAACTTTAACCCCTCTAACTTGGTAATGAGGAAGATTTCGATATTTTGTCAAAAAACTTAATAACATTATTTAACATTGCAGAATGGCTCCTTAAATATGTCTAACGAGTTTTCCGAACACTCTGTATAAAGCATAATGCATATTTTATTTGTAGTTTTTAAACAAATAGCACCACCTAAATTAAACATAAGGCATATCATATAAACTATAATATACGCGATGTCCCTAAAACCGGTAGAATATGGAAGGTTATGGGTCTAAACGACATTTTTAAATAATTTGGACAAAATTAATATTGGCAAAGATATACAAACTATCTACAAATAAGTTTAACAAAAACACAAATAAATAAAAAAAAATAATAATTTAAAAGAATATATTTGATAAACATTATTACTAACAAAAAAATAATATAATTTAGAAAAAATTAAAAATAAGAAGAAAAAGTTTATTTTGAACACAAGGTCTACAAAAACTTTTAAAACCATTTTTTTCTAAGAGCAACAACCATTATTTTTTATTCTTTAGCAATATATAAATTAAATTATTTATTTAGAATAAAGTTTGTAAACCTAAAATTATTAATATAAATTTTAACTCCAGAATTTGACTAAAATCTTTAAATTTAACATTTAAAATATCACATTAGTTTACAATTAAAAAATGATCTTAAATATTTATGGTGGACCTAAACCGTGTGCTAAATCTGCTATTAAACTAAATTAAAATGTGTTAGTCTAGAGCCGCCTCCCCGATGATGTCCACCGTAATGTTTCCCTCCAGAGCTACTTTACCAACAACACCACCGGCATCGTCGTCTCCTACTCGTCCTAAAAAAGTTGTGGTTTTAGGTTTGACGTTTACAACCATTTTAGGATCCCTGGACCATTTTTTCAAATCATTGCTAACAAGCTAATTTTTGGTGAGTAGCTTCATTTTGATGACGCCCATCTTTTTTCCTTACAACAATTTTCGTTGGTGGTAGCTTACAGGGGTAGCCGTAATTAAGTGTGTTAATTTAACAGATATCAAAAGTTTATTACAAACAGGGATTTTCTCTGTTAATTTTTAAGATAATTATCTAAATAAACAAAAAAAAATGTCTCACAAAATGGAAGGTTTCCCCTACCACCAACATGAATGATTAACGATGTCGTGAAAAATAACTACTAACCAGCTGATTTTTGTTGGTTAAAAACTATTTATATAATTTAACACCCACATTGTCCTACAAATTGCGTGGTACGTCATCCTGGTTTTTTTAATATTTATCCAATCAAAATATTTAATTGCTGCTACCCCTGTATGCTACCACCAACGAAAATTGTTGGTCGTCTCGTCAAAATGAAGCTACTCACGTAAAATTAGCTTGTTAGTAATAACTTGGAAAAATGGTCCAGGGATTCCTAACTATTGTCCTTTAAAATATTAGGCCTTTTCTTAATTTGAGTTTACTGGTGTTTGTCTTCCTTACTACCTACGTTTTTTTTGCATTTTTTTTTACTTAATTGGGGAGGGGCCGTCAAAGAGGTTCTGTCACATCAGGATATTTTTTTGTTTACTATTTATATGCAAGTATATAATTTAACTATATTTCAATTAGTAAAGGGTATTAAAGAATTTAAAATAACCTTTAAATAATACCAAAATCTCAATATGTGATTTTTGTGACAAAACTTTTTTGACCACCACCTCCTCAATTACGGGACTACTGTTTCTTAAATTTAACTACTAGGCCCACCTTCAAAACATTCTTTTAGATAATTGTAGAATTAAATTTATTACCAAAAGTTTGGGCTTTTTGCAGCTTATTTAAAAAAAAAAGGTAGGTATGAAGAGGGTCATTTAACAAAAATTGTACAGCACCAGCAACATGTTTCATATTAAAAAGATAAGATATAATTAATTCGTAGATTTTTTTTAAATTTTAATTTAAAAATCGATTTCCATTGTCTTAAGTATAAACAAGCATTTTTTAAAGAATTTTTCACATTTGAAAAATACCAAAGAAAAAACACACAGATAGCGGTTTTCAGAAATCGTTTGATGACCCTATTCTACAGGTTTTAATAAACCTATGTTCGCTTTTTTTTATTACCACAAGTGAAATCGAGAGGCTTATTGCATTACATAAGTTGGACAGAAACAGAGAATTGCGATGTTGGCTCATTTAGATTAGATTAGATTAGATTAGGAGGTGGATTGCATATCCTCTAACACTGCAACCTGCTCAGGTTTATTGTGTGTCCTCCGTCCATAGGTTAGAGCACGCTATCCAAGCCGGTCTGTTTAATCAGACTCCACAAGCTTGAAACTGGCCCCTTGGTATATCTTGCCGCTTTAGGTTTTTCTTCACCCAGCCTTGCAAACCGCAGACGACAAAGGGCTTCGCAGTAGCACCATACGTGTTCTGCGGTTTCTTCCTCCTCCTGGTAGAACCTACATAGGTTTTCTTCTGCCAGGCCCATAGTTTCCAGGTGTTTATTCAGTCTGCAATGACCTGTCAGTTGACCCACTATTATTCTTACTGCCTTCCGGTTATAATTCAGAAGGTCTTTTGTAAATTCTGGCGAGTAAGCCTTGATGAACACTTTCGCCTGACGCTGTCCTGGTGTTCTCCTCCACCAGTCTTGTGATTCCCTCATAATCCATGATCTAATTGATGACCTTACCTGGCATGATGGAATACCACAGTAGGGCTCAGGACCTACCATTGTCCTACCAGCCCCCTCCTTTGCCAATTTATCAGCTTCTTCATTGCCTTCGTGGCCTTCGTGTCCTGGTACCCAGGCAATGGTTAGCTTGTTGGACGCACCCACCTCTTCCAGGGCAATTACGCAGTCCTGCACCAGCTTGGAGCTGATTTTGCATGAACTGAGTGCCCTGATGGCTCCCTGGCTGTCCGAATAGATTACTATGGTTTTATCCTCATAGCTCCTTCTGATGATTTCCCTAGCGCATTGTTCTATGGCTACAATTTCGGCCTGGAACACAGTAGGGTGTTGTCCGAGACCCAAGTTTATTTTCGTCCTTGGTTTGTCCCCATATATACCTGCTCCAACTCCTTGGTCTGTTTTGGAGCCGTCTGCTCATATGTTGGCTCATACCTAATATTTTCCCCGTTCTCAAATTACTTGCCCCTATTAGCGCGAGCTAGCTCCATGCCTAATGTAGCCGTCCACTAGAGACGGACTAGCGGACGGGCCGAACCGCTGGCGCGTTAACTGCCTTGTAAATAAGTTAAAGTGCGTCCATTAGAGGCGCGACGGACGGGTACAGTATTTCTTTGTTTTAAGAAATGCGCCTTGCTCAGCTAGCGTTTACCAAATATGTCGCATCGAAACCTATTTTCCGCCCGGCTTGTAAATAAATCAGAGTGAGTCCATTAGAAGCGAGTTGCATAGTAGCATATTCATGGGAACATACTGTTTTATCAAGCATTTCCTATACAACGCTTAAGAAACGGGAAGAAGAGAAAACCCTGGCTAACTAAAGGCCTAAAAATATCATTAAATAATCTTCGGAGTTTTGCATATGATGCGAAAATTTACGGAGGGTAGTTCTTTCTTTTCATATTTTTAGATCACTTTATAAAAAATTAATCAAAGCTGCAAAAGAATCATAAGCAAGTCGCGTCTTAATAATGTCAATAATAAACAAAAAAGTATTGGTCAATAAATTAAAGAAATACGTGATTCTAATAAAAGTCAGGAGATTAAGAAATCAGATCTATGCCCTAATGTTTTAAATAAATACTACTGTAGTATTGCCTTTCAGGTCAAATTTTAATACATGTCGTGATCCTACGTCTTATTTCACCAGAGGACCTGTAAAGTCAGTCTTCTTAAATCCAACAAACGCCGAAGAAGTAATACAGACTATAACTTCCATAAGAAATAAAAATTTTGCGGGAGAAGATGGTTTATCGGCAAAAGTTTTGTTAATCTGCCCCTGCCCGCTGTTAGGGCTTTGACGGATGCCATTAATTTGTCATGGTCATCTGAAGTGTTTCTAATGTTTTTTTAACTGTAATTGTAAAATTATACTGCTTAAGCAAGCAGTTTTGGTACATCGGCGAGTAAAAGAATAACAAAACAAGCAATATTAGTCACGCATGTTTACATGCTGGGATTTAGTTGGATTGTCTCTTTTCCTTACATTGCTTATGTGCTATATTATTTAGCTCAACCTGTATACACATTTTATGTATGATGTTTTTTACCTAAGTCCATAATGAAGATTTAAGGAGGATCAAGAAGTCAACTTTCTATGTAAGATGCCTTCGGACAAAATGGTAGCAAGGTACTGGGTAAACAAAGGTTTGTAAACATTGATTTCGGACAGAAAGGACTGGTTGGCAGGCCCACCCATTATAGCCGACCTAATCTGGTATACAGACAGCTCCAAAACTGACCAAGGAGTTGGAGCAGGTTTATCTGGGGACAAACCAAGGATGAAAATAAACTAGGGTCTCGGACAACACCCTACTGTGTTACAGGCCGTAATTGTAGCCATAAAACAATGTGCTAGGGAAATCATTAGAAGGAGCTATGTGGATAAAACCATAGTAATTTATTTTTTGAACAGCCAGGTAGCCATCAGGGCGGTCAGTTTATGCAAAATCAGCTGTAAGCTGGTGCGGGACTGCGTAGTTGCCTTAAAAGAGGTCGGTGTGCGTCCAAGTAACCATTGCCTAGGTACCAGGACACGAAGGCAATGAGGAAGCTAATAAATTGGCAAAGGAGGGGGCTGGCAGGTCAATGGTAGGTCCCGAGCCCTCTGTGGTATTTCATCATGCCAAGTAAGGTCATCTATTAGATCATGGATTATAAGGGTATAAAAGACTGGTGGATGATAACACCAGGACAGCGTCAAAAGAAAATATTCATTAAGGCTTACTTGCCAGAATTTACGAAAGACCTTTTAAGTTACAACCGAAAGGCAGTAAAAAAATGGTGGGTCAACTAACAGGTCATTGCAGAATAAATAAACACCTGGAAACCATTGGCGTGGCAGAAGAAAACCTATGTAGGTTCTGCCAAGAGAAGAAAGAAACCGCAGAACACGTATGATGATACTAAAGCCCATTTATTTCCTTATCCTATAAAGCAACAAAAATTAAGGTAAGTTTGTATGTAGTCCAGGCAATTAAGCAATTAAAAGGGTAAAAGTTCGGATTTTTTTAGAATAGGAAAGATAGAAATGCAGTTTTTGCATTCGCTTAAGTTTTTTTGTAAAATTTGTACCTTATTTTTATTTTATTCAAACTGGAAGTTGCATTGCTGCAGCCAAAAATGTCTTTAAAAATGCTTTTTTTTCAAACGCTCTTTAGAAACCAGAACCTAGCCCTGAACGTCATCTTCATGACTTATTCTAACAGAATCGAAAAAGACGAACGGAAAATCCGTTTCAAACGAAGGGTCAATTTAAATACCATAATACTGATCAGCGACCTCAAAAACCCCAGAGTACCCGACTTTTTCATGGGCTTGGCGAATGATTCCGGGGTGATTCAGAGCTTGTCGGTTTTTTGCATCAACGGAGCGGGCAAATTTGTGTGTTTGTTTGGATCGACGTTTGGCGAATTGTTGCAAGTCTGGACGCGGCTTAAGATAAAAATTAGGTACAAATTTTCAAAATATTTTATGGAAGCGAATGCAAAAAAACCGAAATACCTTCAAAAATAGCGCATTTTTTCTTCTTCCTCCTCTTCGTCTTCATCCTTTTCGTCTTCATCCTTTTCGTCTTCATCCTTTTCGTCTTCATCCTTTTCGTCTTCATCCTTTTCGTCTTCATCCTTTTCGTCTTCATCCTTTTCGTCTTCATCCTCTTCCTCTTCTTCCTTCTCCTTAATATCTTCATCATCTACGGCGTGTTTTTCTTCTTCAGGGGTTTCTGGGTCTCCATGTCTCTTGCCGGGACGTTTACCGAACCATTTTGGCAACTTAGCTGTTTTGGTCCAAGAAAGTGCGTAATGTAACTTTCGTAAGTTTAAGACTAAAAGAAAGCAAGGGAAAAGATTGTAAGGCTAATTTAATTATGATTCAATATACCATATACGTGCTAAATTTCGAAATCTTACTAATTTAAAACTTATCTATTCAAACAATGCTTTAAAGTACGACTAAGTTTGGCTTTAAGTTGGCCCTGACGGCTAAATGCGGCGTCATATCCAACTACACCGTACCTGCTTCTACTTAAAACCATTGTTAGAATAAACCGTAGATGGGAGGTTGGAATGGATAAATAATATTAACTTGTTAATATTTCAAAAACAATAAACTTTTAGAATCGACGTTCTTATGCAAACTTACCTAATTTTTAATGCCTAATCAGATAAGGTAAAAAATATGGGTTTCATTTGAAGTTTTTGTCGACATAATTTTGACCACCCTGTATTTATTTATTGTCAAATTATTAACACAGTCTACTAAGGAAGGACTTTGCCTACTTTTGTTTAAAAAAATAATAATAAAGGGTATCCAATGGCTTGCAAACGTCATTTTTGACACATAATTTAAAATAAGTCATAAACGGTTAGACCTAGGTAGAGGACAATAAACATAAAATTATTCAATTTAAAATAGGGAAAATAACATTAATTTACGGTATAACTAAAGGTGTTAGAACTCTTAAAATATTTTAGTCGTATGTTTCTCATTGACTTTATCATGTTGCCAAATTTTCAAAATTTTCCAAAGCCTACTCTTCGAGAAATCGATTGCAGCAGTTTCCGTTGGGACACCCTGTAGAGAAACCTGACCTGTTATTTGAAGTTTACTTTAGTCGCTTCTGTACTATTACAAGGAAAATTATTTTTCGCTAGCAAACTTAGCGGCAATCTCACGAATTGTCTTTTGTTGGCAAATGAAGGTGCAAAGCATACCCTTTGGCGTAGCGTATCAAAAGTAAATATTATAATACAAATGTAACGTGCCAAACAATTTTATTATTTGTCTGATAGATACCCCAGATTGATAAAAAGATTGGTGTGATCTGGTAGCTAGGACTATACTTCTCATTCTATTGAGTTTATTTAATGCTTTACTATAACTAAATAGAACTAACCAACGATTTTATATTAATGTAGCTGTGGAAATTATATAATTTACCAATTTGTGGCGGCGACCATCTTAAATTTATTTTTTTTATAATAAGCTTTATTTTACCAACCAAGCCATTTTATTTAATACCCATATTAAACTAGCAGTAGAAAAAAATATGTATTTTTCTATTTTGTGGCGGCGGCCACCTTGGATATTATTATGTTTATTGTGAGCTCTATTCTACGAATCAGGCCTTTTCATTTGATACCCATATTAAGGTAGTTGTGGAAAAAATATGTAATCCGCTATTTTGTGGCGGCGGCAATTTTGGATTTTAATTTTTTCTAAATGAGCTCTATTTTACCAATCAAGCCATTTAATTTAATACTTTCGTTAAGGTTGTAGTGAAGTAATGCGTCATTTAGTATCGGCGGCCATCTTGGATTTACAATCATAAAAAAATATAATATTTTGCATTGTCATCAAGACTAAGCGTGTGTACCAAATTTTAGATAGAATGGTCGTCAGAAAGAGAGTCAAATTTCAATTACTAGATTTGATCCAAACAAATAACTAATAACAACCCAGCAAACACTATTTGCCGGCAATATACATTTTTCATATTGGCATTGATGGTAAAGCATTGGCAATTGGTGGCAATATTATGCCAACATCTAATACGCATTAAAAAGTCAACCCTAAATAAACACTCAATTGCCAATAAATTTTACATGCAGGCGAATTGCCGGCAAGCATACAAAAATGGCGGCATACCAATCCTGACTAAATAAAGCATACCTTTTTGTTGCAGGCAAATAAATATTGGATTTTTGAAGGCAAACCTTCAACGCATATTCATACTTTTTAAACCATATTATTAACATTGCATTGGTATTTAACTAATATTGGAGCAATTTTTTGATCTATTTTATTTATAATGGCAGCTAAACAACATTATTTTATGCTTTTTTACATAATTTAAAGGAAATGGCTTTTTATATCATTTTATTGTTACAAATCATGCAAATAAGAATTAAGTAAAACAAAATGTTTATTATATATTTTTGAAAGTATAAAAATCTAATGATGGTAAAATTACCTAGGCTAATTTTGAGCGAAGGTGACAAATTCAAATTTCCCGCTTAGCCCAAATTCAAGATTTGACGATTTTGACAGATGAAGAAAAGTTGCTTTTGTTTGACCGCGTTGGGTAATTGTTTTCTACGTGGTTTTCGAGCTTTTTAGTTTTTTTTTTAAATAGTTTTTTAATAGACATAATTAAGTGTATTTATTACTTAATTAGTGTCTATTGTGTGATTAATTGGTGATGGCTAGTCAAGAAGGCAAGTTATTCAAGTAGACTGTTGGAAACTGTAAACATTTTGTTTGAAACCTTTTAAGTTTGTAGTTACCTACTTAAAAAATTATATAAAATTAGGGAGTTGCCCTATTAAAAGTTTTAAAGACGTGTTAATAAAAAATATTATATATATTTAATAGTTTTTCTTTTACATTTAACTTCTTTAAAATATTTCTCCCTATGTTTTGGATCTAAAAATTGAGTGTAAGTGTCCCTTGAATACTTACTATTTTAAAGTGTTTTCTTTTGATTTACTCTACTTTCTATTTTTTTTATTCTATTACATACCTTTAATTTTTTATGGTTTATTGTTACTGTATAAAAATTTATATTATGTAATTTTTTAATGATAAAGATTTTCTGCCTTTTTTTCTTTTTTTTAATTACTTAATTCTAAATATGTTATTTAAGTTTTGGGACATTCAACTTATAAAATTTGCAATACTTATTTAATGATAAATGCCATTATCCTAAACGCATTTTTTCATCATAACTTATTAATGATGGATACCATCACAGTATCTGCAACACGTGGCCCAATACCAGCCAATTGCCCACTTTCGTGTCTTTTTGCCAATAACTTATTAATGTTGAATGCCATCATCCTAAACGCATTTTTTGACATAACTTATTAATGATGGATGCCATCATCCTAAACGCATATTTTCATCATAACTTATTAATGACGGACCCATCACATTATCTGCAACACGTGGCCCAATAACGGCCAATTGCCCACTTTCGTGTCTTTTTGGTACCTTTTTGCCTGTAAATTAATTATACATGGCCGGCTAAAAATGTTATATGGAAATTTGGTTAAGTTAGGTAAAATCGTTTAAAAATGTTCACTTACCATCTTCGGCTACGTTTCTACCTAGAGATCTTTTACTTCTTAAGGAGATGGGAACACGAGATCTAACTGGTTCTAAATTTGAAAGAAGTAACTAAAAAGTAATAGGTTTAATTAGATTATATAAAAATAAAAGGGTACCTGAATGCAAAAGGGTATGTGCATAGTAGGCGTTGAGCCAGAGGACCCGTGCGGTTTCATGTCTGGGGAGTAAGTGTAACATACAAATTTAGATTTTTTTTATAAAAGAAATAATGGTTGGTATGATACTTTTTTAAAATTCGGTAGTTTAGTGACGTTTTGGCGTCACAAAGATAGCTGCAGAAGGAAAATCGTAGTTAATCATTCTTAAGTTTAGTTTTGTGCGTAACGAGGAAAAGTGTTATACAATTTTCATTTGGTACAAAGCCAGAAATAATTTTTAGTATATTACTCCTTTAAAATCAGTAGCTTAATGACGTTATAGCGTTACAGAGATGGCCGCCGGGCGAAAATGGTAGTTTAACCATAATAATCCCCACGCCCCGGGCTAAACAAATATGGTTTTAACAAGATGGGGCTCCACCACATTTTAGACGGATGGTGAGGGAATATCTAGAGGTAACTTTTCCTGGATAATGGATGTTGTTGCTCATAGGTGCAAATGAATGGCCTGCTAGGTCTCCTAATATGACCCATCTTGACTTTTTACTTTGAGGTCATATCAAAAATTTAGTGCACAAAAATAGGCCAAAAAATATCGAAGATTTGCAACACAAAATAATGCATGAAATTTTCAGTATTGCTCCCAATATTCTTTTAAGCCATGTACAGACTTGAATACAATCGGGACAACATTGTCGGCCGACTGTTTCTTGTTTTAAAAAATTTTCAGCAACAAAGTTGGCTAACATTTGCAGATACAAGTGTTTCGCGTCCACACTAGTTTTAAAGCTCGTACAAACGTGTCGATGTTTTCCATATTAAATGGAAAACAGGCGACTTGCCAATTTCTTGGATGAAAACGCCCACCGATGTTTCCATGGCGTTTGCATCAAGTCGACCGACCGATGTGCAACATTCAAGATACAGTCGGCCAACAAATGTTTTCGCCGATTGTATCCAAAGTTTGTACGTGGCTTTAGATTCGCTACAAAATTTTGTTCAACGAATTTATTACTGACAGGAGGTAAACGGTGGACACTTTGGGCACCTTATAAAATAAGATTTTAAATTGTTGTTTACTAAAACTTAGTTGCCTTTTTTATTATTGGTATTAGATTTATTTAAAAACGATATTTAATACTCAATATCTCGAAAATGGTTAAGGTTGGGTATGTAGTTTATGTGCAGTGTAATGGATTTATAAAACCTCCAAAAGTTTTGTATTTAACATTCTTCGCTAGTTATCTTACTTTAAACATAAAAGCGACCCTGTATTATGTTAATTGCCATTTATATTGATCTCTTAAAAAATAAAAGAATTATCATAAAAAAATCCTATTTTACCCGAAATGCCATAGAAATTGACTTTCGGCAGTAAAAAACTTTAATTAGTCAAATGGACAGCACTATTTTAAGCCTTAAATTTGTTTTGTTAATTATATCCTATCTTTAAACTAAATAGTTTATAAGATATTAATTGTAAAATGCTGGACTGCCTTAAAAATAGTGATGAAAATATATTATTAAACGTATCATCTTGTGAATTGCCATTTTGTTTTTTGAGGTGGGTTATGCATCAGGAAAATACCGGATTTTAACATTGTTTTGAGTGTCTTTAAAGTAAAAACTACAGTTGAATCGTTCATCCCAAAAACATTATAAGTAAAAGGTAAACAATTTTGACTAGTAGGAAAAATATGTTTTATTTGAAAAATATTTATGATTAAAAAGAAATAATAATTTAAAAAAGTAAATAAAGGGTGGTCAAACTAAAACGCATGATGTCAATTGTAAATAAAACAAAAAGTTTTTGACAATTCTATTAATAATTTTTATTATGTTGGAAGAACCTATGACAAATGGGTGTGAAATAAAATATCAGTCAAATGCTGGATATGGCTTTGATTGCATACCTCTCTCCGATTGTTCTTATTTTCAATGACTTTGAGATATAAATATTAGGGTTCAATGCCCCTTTTATGCTGAATTATCTTATTTTTTGGTCTTAAATTATTTTAGGCCTATTGACGTACACTTTTTTTTATTTACTCCCAAAGAAAGAAGTTTAAAGGTGTAAAAACACATGATCATGGTGTCAAATTCACATCGCCACGACATAAGAATACACGGCTATTGAATTTTTCGAGTAAAAGAGCCATTGTTTTGTTAGCTGTGTGGCAAGTGATCATGCTTTTTAATTCACATATATCGTCCAGATCCATATTCACAATTTCAGGCCACAAGAATCACGATAGCTGCTTGGCTCACCCTGTTTTCGAAGATCTACCAACAGTCACTTTTTGTGAATACATCGGCTTTTCAACAATCACCCTTGGACTGTAATTTGCCCAAATGCGGCAATTCTGCTTGTTAACGAATTCACTAAAAATGAGATAATTCGTCACCTAAACGACATTGAGACTTAATTATATCTCAGAGGCGTTTTATGAATTCTTACTACGCTACAACAAAAATTGGAACAATAAAAAAATTCCCAAAAAGAACTTATAAACTATGACTTATTGTAAAAATTGGTTGTGTTATTCTGGTTTACTGTATTTGACGTGTTTGATCCACTTTACCTGATTTGTGATACTTTTGGATACAGACTTTTTATTACCAAGTTAAATTGCATTCGTCTTTATGCGTTTGCATGCTTTTAAATTCCTTCCAGATTGCAGCACAAAGTTTACTAATGGTTTAAAGTTGTAATAAAAGGTGATACTGTTTAGTTTTGCTACCGTGTTTCAACTCTATGAACGTGCTGACATGCAGTAGAAATTCAATCACAAACCGCTTATGCGTTCGCATGCTTTCAAATTCCTCCCAGACTGACAGCACAAAACTCACATAGGTTTTAAAGTGGTAAATAAATTGGATTTGCTACTGCGTTTCAACTTCATAAAGCCGCTGCGAGCATTTGACCAATATTTAATTTTATTTACACATAATTGTCATAGATCCTTCTATCATATCTAATAAAAAACATTAAGTGTATTCTTTAAAAACTATTTATTTTATTTACAATTAACATTGTGCGTTTTGGTTGGACCAACCTTTCAATAAAAAAATTGCATTGTATAACTGAAATAATAATAATAATAATATTAAATGTAATACCTGAGCTCGTTTTGAGTCACCATTTCTACTTGGAGATCTTTTACTTCTTACAGAATCGGCTACAAATGCTTTACCTGCTTTAACTACAATGTTGTGTTGACGAAGTGACCCCTGGGGGATTATCCCCTCCAGATCAGATAAAATGGCCCCCGAAGGAATCTTAGCAAGTATGCCCTAAAAATATATTTTTCCTTGGGTTTTTATTAATACCTTTAAATAAAAGATTATATTATTTATAAGTTTTAAAACTATTCTTACCAAATCGTTTAACAATATTTTTCCGGGTTCGAATCTCTGCGGATGCAGACTTCTATTATTTTTATAAAAATCGATAAGGAAACGAATTATTATGTTTGACCTTTTTTGGTGGGTACTTTGCTTTTTAAGGGAGTGTATAGATTTGCCAAACGATTTTGTGCCTTATGACATACAACTATATCGTGTTTTTTAAGAATGTAGTTAATTTTTTTAGCGAGGTTTTGGGTATAAGGCATAACGATGTAATTTTTTGAATTATCTGTGTTTTTAGGGTCTTTCTGAGCTTTATTGTGATTGTAGAATTTAAAGGTACGTTGCTTGATAATTCGGTTAATATGTTTTTCTGAAAAATTGTTTTCTTTTAAGGTTGTTCTTACTTTATTAAGTGATTCTACCCGGTATTCTGGTGATGTAAGAGATATTGGCCTATCGGCCAATTATAACGCCATTTTTTTGTGAACTAGGATGGTGTGAATTGTAGTTTAAATAACGACCCGACCGAGTTTTTTAGTGTACCATTTCGTTTTAATATTACCGGTATGCTCATTTTTTATTAAAGTTAGGTCTAAAAAATTAATTTGGTTATTGTTTTCTGTTTCTGAGGTAAATTGAAGTTAAGGGTTTTACAATTTGATCCTCAGGTACTGCAGTAAGGCAGTCATCAACGTTTCTTTTAAAGAATAATATCGATGTATTTATATTATTTAAAACACTTTCTTGAAGATATTCCATAATTAATTGCGCGATCGTGAAAGAGATGGGAGAACCCATTGCACAGCTATCTAACCGCTGGTAAAATATGTTTTGAAATTGAAAATAGTTGTTATTTAATGATTTAATGTTAAATTTAGGCTTCCATGAAAATTTATTGATTTAGGCTAGTGTGTTCTTTTAAAAGATTCCATTTTTCTTAAACTATTTGGTCTATTAGTTTATTCGAAATGTTTGTTGTTTATGAAATCTTTAAAACTAAAAGAATCTTTTACATATTAGTTGTTTTTAGCTGTAATATTAGAGATTACTTGGCTTAAATAATTGAATAATTTATAAAATGGCGATTGGATGCTGGAAACAAGGAGTCTCAGGGGTTGTTGGGTTTATGCAACTTGGGTAATCCATATATTTTGGGTGAGACGGCGTTGTGTATCATTAGTTTTTAGATTGTGCTTTAGATATTAGTTTTTTTGATAGAATTTTTTAAATTAATTTGTTGTTTTTAGTTTGGAGATTTAACAAAAAAACCTATACCCAAGAAAAATAAATAAATTATTATATATATAAAGCAAATGTATGATTAAAAAGTACATATATGCACTAAAACCCTAGTGCTAATGCATGTATTTAAAAAATAAAATGGTAAAATATTTACAATTTTCACTTATAAAATTTAAAGGAAGAAAAATAAAAATAAATAAATATAGGATATTTAAAAAAAATAAAAATTTAGGTTAACGTATTTTGGAGATTAAGCAAATACTTGTTAAAGTGCAACTTTAACTTATACTCATCGAGCACAACAAGTTCACTTAAGGTAAGGAGTTATAATTCTTAATTGCATTGTAAGTAAAAGTATTTTGCACCTTTTGAATGTGATTTTTATTTAAATTGTCAAAACCAAAGGCCATAAATAAAGTCACAATAATTAAAGACTGACAAAACAAGTGACTCACAAAGCATTTTTCGCATTTAAAGATTGAGTATAATATGACGGTTTTTATACAACACTTTTAGTGATAAGTATGATCTTTAAAGCAAACCTTTTATATATTCTCAAAACCTAAGTTCTGTATCCAAGACAATACCCAATTTTTTTGCGGATCTAACAATAGGAAGTTTCACTCCGTCAAGAATTATGTTAAGATTCTGAGACAATAAAGTTACGCTGTTTTCGGCACCAAAGAGCACAAGAAGGAATTTCAATGGATTTAATTTTAAATTATGTTTCGAAGACAGCGTGCTTAAAATACGCAAATCTTCATTGACAAGATTCGATGCTTGCAGGTAGTCCCGGGGTCAAAGTGAAAATAAACATGCGTATCATCTGCATAGGCCTGAACCTTATAATGTTTTAGAGATCTTAAAATATCAGAAGTATAAATAATAAAAAGAAGAGGTTTAAGTATGGAACTTTGGGGCACACCGGAAATAACCTGAATCTGTTCAGAGAAGTTATTATTACAACAATCTTTCGGAAATCAATCAGAGAAGTATGATTTAATAAGATTAAGTAACGATTCCTGAAAACCGTAGTACTTCAACTTGGCAAGTAAAAGTTCGTGATTCAGTGTATCAAAAGCTTTGGAAAATTCCAAAATGACCAATATGCTGCTTAATTTTTTACCAATAACCGTAATTATATCATCAGTGACATTAACCAAAGGTACAGACGTGCTAACATATTTTGTAAAGCCAGACTGATTTACCGAAAGAATATTATTAAGTATACAGTAGTCAAATAATTGACCGTTCAAAAGTTTTTCCGAAATTTTTGAAAAAATTGGTAAGATGCCTATAATCTTAAAGTCATTAAAACTTAAAGAATTTTTTATTTTAGGCAATGGCCTGCCAATAGAAATCTTCCACTGGTCTGGAAAATAATTAGTCTCAATACAGCAATTAATTATGTGTGTAAGGTACTTATCAAGAAAAGGTATGCGGTATTTTAACATTTTGAAGATATACCGTCAACTCCGGAAGCGCTAGTCTGAATAAAATGAATTATTTTGTGAATATCTTCAATTTGAGCAATAACTTCTCATTACACGTTTAACTCCTTTTATGTGTAAGAGAAAACTAGCCGAATTTGATTGTTTTATTCTTTTGTACGAAAGCGGTCCGATACGTAGATACTTAGCCTTACCGCAGGATGACGCCACTATCAAAAGAGTAATTTACTATATGATCTAGGACATTCTCCAAGACGGCTATTGTTAAAATTTCAGTCGAATCGGACGTATTTTGTTTCAACCGCGTGTGAAAACGGACGTGTCTGCGGATTTTATAAAAATGAAAAAATATCGGTCTCTTTTTTAAAAGGAAGGTAGAGCAACGAAATCAAAGAACGCTTTTATGCTGTCTACGGTCACTCTTTTTAAAACTCGCCGCACCTGGTAATCTACATTAAAAACCTGCTGAAGGGCAAAACAATCACAAGGCTCCAGTATGCTGAATTATTGGGTCGACTCAACGCCAAATTGCAAAAAAACGGTCCTATTTGGCGAAGACAAAAGTGATCTTCCATCATGACAACACACTGGCTCACATCTCCTCTATCACCACGGCCAAATTAGTTAAATAGATTTGGCCCCGTGCGACTTTAGGTTTCCAACTTGGAAAAGTTTCTCGCCGGGCCGAAATTTGAGTCGAGTGAGGAAGTCATCGCCGCCCGGAGGCCCACTTTGCAGACCACGAGAAAATGTATTTTTAGACAGGTTGAAAAATTTGGGGAGCATTGCTGGGTCAAGTGTCTAGAGCTAAAAGAAGATTATGTTGACAAATAAATTGCCACCTTTGCAAGAGTTTCGTTTCTTTTGTAGGCTAAATACTTATCGGATTTTTGATTACCCTAAGTGCATTAAGGGATTTATATAGTTTTGTAGTTTAAAGCATGAAAATTAATACTCTTCTTGATATCAGGCCTCAACTTGGGCCTAATTTAATACTAATGTCCATTTTCAACCGACGTACAGGGATATATTTTTGATGGATTTACAGGGTGGGTATCTGGAAAAATTGCGATCCAGGATGATCTTCAGATTTTCCCATTTTTACTCTCTAACTTATTTGCTATTGCTTGCTTTGCTGCTATAAAAAAATTTTAGATACGTTAATTGTGTAGTTTTTTTGTAATGTAATTAGGTAGGTATTTTCTAATTTGGTCAGTTTTTGAGAAAACTACTCAACCTTTGTTTTTCTAATGGAACATCCTCCCAATTTTCTATTTTAAGAAGAATACCCTATATATTTTTACAAAAAATAATTCTAAAGGCAATACCAAAAAAATACATGTACCTCAATTTATACCTATCCTAATTAGTTTTTGAGAAAATGCCGTTCGAAAATGTCATTACCGCCATTTTTACGGGTTTTTAAATAACAAATAAATGACGAAAGAACTAATGCAATTTTTATACATATTATATTAACCTTATATCCTATCACCGTAAAGATACAATTTCCGGTTTTACCGGAAGTACCACAGAAATTGACTTTCAGCAATAAAGAACTTCAGAATTCAGTTCAAATGGAAATCACTATCTTAAGCCTTAAATTAAAACTTAACACTTATTTCTTAATCTTGTTTTCCAATTATACCCTATCTCTAAATCAATTTTTAAAGTTATTATTGCTGAAACGTTAAAAAATAGATTTTCTTCGATATTTTTAAGACAGCCTAGTGTTTAACTATTAATATCTTAAAAACTATTAGGTTTAGAGATAGAGTATAAAAAAGAAAAAAGATTGAAAAAGAAGTGTTAATTTTAAATTTAATGCTTAGGATAGGGGTCTCCATTTATATTTTCCATTTAAATTTTATTAATTTATAGCCGTCAATTTCGTGGTTCTTCCGGTAAAACCAAAAATTGTATTTTTCGGTGATAGTTTACAATAATAATAGTATTAATAATATTTATTTACCAATAAGTGATACATGCGAAGAATATAAACTAATTTTAAATGATCAGTGGTAAATAAATATAATAACCCACTAAGAAATATTTTGCGCGTACAACGTTCATTAAATAAATTAAGCCCTTTTTATCGTAATTTGTTTTTTAATAAATCGACAAAAATGGCTATTGACATGAAATTTTTAAAAGCCATTTTCTCAAAAATTAATTAAGATAGGTATTACATGTGGTACATGTATTTTCTTAAAATTCCCTGTCGAATTGTAGATTTTTGAAAAAATATTTAAGGTGTTCCATTTAAAATAGCATAGTTGATAGCACTTCCGGTAAATCAGATGTACTACATAAAAAATAAAACATTAAAACTCTGCATCCTGCAACTGTACAATCCGACCAAACTTTAATAAGCCAATTCTGGCCTTTTTTAGATAGGGTGATTTAAAAATCGATCACGAAACTTAAGGGGTGATTCTACTTGACAAAATAAGGGTAGAGCTTCATATATTGTTTTTTTCAAAATGTCATTTGTTTTCGAGTTACAAGCCGTCAAAGTTCAAGTTTTTATTTTTTGTTTTTTGAATTACTCGCTTACAGAAAAACCGATTTGACTAATATTCATAACCTAGACTAAATCGTCTGCGTTTTATCATTTTATTAAAAATTCACATTGATTGTTTGCCGCTGGAGGGTACTTTACCTACATTGAAAATTGTTTTCTTGTCATAATTGTTTAGTGTTGACAGCTGCAGTAGTTTTTGGCATGTTTTCTGAAAAACTGATTGCAGGCCTTTTAAAAGGTGCTCTAGATTTACCTCGCTAAATCCAACGGTTTAGATGTAAATAAATCACCCTTAAAAATTAAGTGGTGAATTTAATTATCTCATTTCGTTACCACCAGCTACCATGTAAATAGCTTTCAAAGTATACTAAAGCTGTTGGTTTAACGTCAAATAAATTCGCTTTTTAAACTATTTAATTTATAATCTTAAAATAACTAATAATGGCTAATCACCAATATTCAAATATCGAATTTTGTGATATCCATTTTTGTTATAGAAAAGCAAATGGTAATGCAGAGTTGGCAAGTAGATATTATATGGAGTGTTATCCGGAAAGAAATATCCCTTATGCTTAAACATTTTCCAGTATGCACAGAAGGCTTGCGGAATGTGGTTCCTTTAAATGTTATAATGGAAATAGGGGAAGACCTAGAACTGCTAGAAAGGTGCAACAAGAAGAAAAAGTGCTTGAAATTATTGAAGATAATCCAGGTACTAGTACTAGAAAAATTCGGAATGAAGTGCGGCTCTGTCAGGCTAGTTCATGGAGGGTACTAAGAGAAAAACAATTCTATCCGTTTCATTCACAAAAAGTGCAGGCTCTTTATGACGATGATCGGCCGAGACGGTTGGAAATGTGCAATCAGATCCTAGCTAAGTATGAACACGATAAACGATTAATTGGTCTCATATTATTCAGTGACGAAGCTGGTTTTACTCGTGATGGCATAACAAATCTACACAACATCCACACATATGCTTACGAGAACCCAAACAATGTGGTAGAAACGAAATATCAGCGTAGATTTTCACTGAATGTGTGGGCAGGGATATTAGGAGATTACCTTATTGGTTCTCATTTCTTTGATGGCCCATTAACTGGTGACGTATACTTAGATTTTATCCAAAATCGTCTCCCATTGTATCTGGAAGATATGCCATTGGAAGTAAGGGCCAACATGTGGATCCTCCAAGATGGAGCTCCGCCCTACTTTAGTATACGTTTCCGGCAGTATTTGAATGCAACGTATCCTGAGCGATGGATAGTACGTAGTGGACCATTGGCATGGGCAGCGAGGTCACCAGACCTTAATCCTATGGATTTTTTCTTTTGGGGTCATTTAAAACAATTGGTGTACGATACTTCAGTAATCAACGTCGGGGATCTTCGCTTCAGGATAATCGAATCGAAGTGCCAAATTATTAAAGAAAAACCCGGAATTTTTCATCGAGTTAGGCGACATTTTTTGAAGAGTCTTAGGAAATGTATTGAAGAAAATGGGGGACATTTTGAGAATCTTTTTTAGTTTGTTTAGTACTGTCTCATTAATTTTCAGCAATTAAATGTGTATCGCAATAATCCATATATGAATATTTACTGATTAGCCATTATTAGTTATTTTAAAAAAGCTTTAGTATAGGTAATTTGATAGCTATTTACTTGGTAGCTGGTGGTAATGAAATGAGAAAAGTAAATTTACCACTTAATTTTTAAGAGTGATTTACATCTAAACCGTTTGGTTTAGCGATGTAAATAAAGTGCACTTTTTTAATGGCCTGCTATCAGTCTTTCAGAAATCATGCCAAAAACAACTGTAGCTGTCAACACTAAAAAATTATTACAAGAAAATAATTTTCAATGTAGTAGGGGAAGTGCCCTCTAGCGGCAAACAATCAATGTGATTATTACTAGAATGATGAAATGCAGACGATTTAGTCTAAGTTTCAAATATTAGTCAAATCGGTTTTTTTGTAAGAGAGTAATTCAAAAAACAAAAAATAAAAACTTGAAATTTAACGGCTTGCAACTCGAATACGAATAGCTTTTAAAAACATTTTATATGAAGCTCTACCCTTATTTTGCCAAATAGAATCACCTCCTTAACTTTCGTGATCGATTTTTGAATCATCCTGTATAAAAGGTTATTACATAAAATGCCAAAACAATATTTTTCAATGCCCATTGTTTTTCTTTTTGTTTAAGCTACCCCAAAATATAATTTAAATAAAAATCAACCCTAATATTTTAAAGTTATCCTAATTTACTTACTTAACCTTTAAAAAAATATGACTTAATTATACAGTGTAAATTTAAGCTTTAAAATATTTTTTTTGCAAAATAATTATATTTAAAACTGAAATTGCCAGATAAAAATTTTAAGATTGCGGCTGGGCGCCATCTTGAACAAAAAAGGTAAATGGAAAGATAGGTCTTGTAGCACATCATTTTAAAGCTCTTAACAAGTACTTTGTAACTTTAGAATATAAAAACATAACAATCACCTAATACAAAATAGCGAAACTTTTAAAATCACCCTAATACCTAATTTGGATGGTCATATTTCTAAAACTAATAAGGTGCTTTATTTAAAAAAAGGCATACTTTTTGTCTTCGTTTTGTATATTTTTACCAGTATAACCTTTAAAAAGGTGTTTAAGAGGGCTTTAATAAAATACTTCAATAAAAACAATACATCTTTATTAGCTTTGGAAATGTGACCATCCGAATCAGGTGTTTAGGTAATTTTTCAAGTACCGTTATTTTGTAATAAGTAAAGGAATTTACTTTATATTCTAGGATTATAAAGTACTCGCCAGGGCTCTTAAAATAATGTGCTACAAGATCCCCCTTTCTTTTTATTTTTTTTTAAATAGTGCCTAGCAACCATCTTAAGATTTTCATTGGTCATTTATTTTATATTACTTTAAAATATAGTAATATTGCATATAATCGCCTTAATTGTAAACCACCTAAACCTAATAACATTTTTAACAAAAAATAAATAAATTGCCATCTTTAGCCTAATAAAATAGGGCGAAAGATGGCATCAAAATAACATTTTTTATTAAATAATTATTTGTAAAACCATCCTATTTCAGTTCTAATAAAAAAATGTGATTTTTATGTCATCTTTAACCCTATTTTATAAGGCTAAAGATGACAATGCATGCTTTATTAAAAATGGAGTTAAGTGGTTGTACAATTATTAAGGTGACGATATTTTATATTAATTACTTACCTCAGGTATTTAATTGACTGGTTTTTCAAGGGACTGGTTGTCTAACAGACATTTTTCGAATTTTTTAAACCTTATCTGATAAAACATATTTTATTTTTGAAATTTTTTTATGTTTACAGTAATATTTAGGTCAAATAGGATCTTAAACATTATAATTTATTAAAAAATGTTAATTATTTACGTATTTCTGCTGGTTGTCCGACGGTCATATATTAAAGCCAAACCTTTTTTTTGCGAAATTGGTCTACTGAGGCCAGAGTTATGATAAAAAAAATGATGGTTGTAATTATTTACCAAGATTACTGACTTATCTTACTTATCTGACAGAATACACACTACGCCATTTATATTTTGATTTTTAAAAGTATCGTGGTTGCCCGGCAAACATATGGTGCAACGGAGTTTCTCTGGGACCAAATATATATTTTAAAAAATCCAAATTAAACAATAAAAAAACATAGAATATTTTTTTCTTATTAAGTAGTACACCTATACCGGGTGTCAACGAATCTATTAGACAAGCTATAAATTCTAGAGTTCTAGACATAATATTTAAATGAGACTTGGTATAAGTAAATAGTATAAAAAGAGGAGTGTTTTCGACTTTTACTCTCTCTTTGTTACTTTGGGTTTAACCGGAAATGACTCCAATTTTTAGTTTTTAAATGAAACATCATATATTTGAACATTTTTAGCTTTCTGAGACAATTCAAAATAATATTTTGACATTTTAGAAGGTTTTTACGCCTACTTGATTTTTGAAAGCCATTTGTAGTATTGCATTTAAATCGCAAATAACTTGGTATCGTTAGATTCCTTAAAAATCCCATTTTTAAAAAGGGCTTGTCTAGAAAGGGGTTGCCATTTCAAAAATAATACGTAGGGTGTTCGAAAAGTTTTGAGATATGCGTACATTTATTTGATTTTTTCAAAATAATTTTCACCACATTAAATACACTTTTCCATTCTAACAAACCAGTCACTGAAAATAGCTTTCCACTTTTCATTTGAAATTTCAGCGCATATTTTATCCCAGGCCTCCAGTAGCGCGTCTTCGGTTTTAAACTTTTGTCCTTTCAGTTGGCTCTTGACAAAAGGAAACAACCCAAAGTCACACGGCGCCAAGTCGGGGCTATAAGGCAGATGTTCCAAAATTCTCAAGCCTGCATCTGTCAAAAATTGACTGGTAAGTTCAGCTCGATGAGGTGGGGCATTGTCATGATGAAGGTACCAGCTAGCGAGTTGCGAGTTTGGGCGAATCACTATTAACTTTTCTATAAGTTTTGAAAGGCATACTGTAGTGTAACAGAGAGTATTTACGGTCTTCTGTTCTTGGAGCACAACATGTTCAATTATTCCTCTTGAACCAAAGAAAACAACTATGATTATTTTTTTACAGATCTTGATTTGCGAACTTCGGTCGGAGTTTCTTCACCTTCGAGAACCCATATCTTATTCTGTTGTTTAGTTGGGACGTCGTAATAATAAAGATAAGTTTCATCTCCCGTGACGATCGACACTATGTCTTTAGATTTGCCCTCCTGAAATTTGGACATCATTTTTTCACACCAATTCACTCTTTGTGTCTGCTGCTCGGGAGTTAACTTCTGTGGAACCCAAAGAGTACACATTTTTCTAAAACCCAAGTGCTCATGTATGATCGTGTGTAATGTTGCTAAACTAATGTTCAATGTCTCTTCTATAACTGTCGATAGGTAATTCGTCGGTTTGTTTCTATAGCTTTTTGGTCGGCAGATATGTTTTCTGGGGTAACTACTTCACACGGTCGACCCGAGCGTGAGGCGTCTTCAAGCGAAAACAAGTCCCGCTGAAATTGTTTGTACCATCTGTATATGGTCGCACGAGATGGACAGTCATCACCAAGAATAGGCTAGGCTAGGCTTAATTTTTTTTAATGTCACATTCTTACCTTAAATTGTATAAGAAATACAAAAATATCAAGATATACAGGGTGTTGCATTTAAAAATTCAAAATTTATGTCATTTTCGGTCAAACTGGAAGTGACTAGAAAGTGAAAAATATGCTTAAAGTCTCCTTTGCTCATACCATTTACCTACACCAAGTTTTATTTTGATAAGTCTAATACTCCAGGAGTTATGGCTTGTCTAATAAATTCGTTGACACCCCGTATATAAATTTTTAAAATTAAAGTTATTTAAATAGAAGCGTTTTTTAGTAATATAAAATTATAGATACTATTGTTGCATGGGGACCAAGAGTAAACGTATAAAACACGTCACTTTAAATCACTTGAAGAACTAATATAGAAGCCATAAATTAAAGAAACACAAACAATTATTATTATTTAAGGATTTGTTTAAGTTGCAATGAATAAAAATGTTACTAATAAAAAACACTTAAATTTATATATTATGTATGTTTTTTTACCAGAGACAGAGCGATTTCTTGCTTGAGAAAATAAAAGTTGATTGACCCATAATGACACGGTCTGGTTTTATGCTTGGTAGGGGCACCCCTTTTAACAATGCATAGAAACCGGCAAAACTATTTTTTCTGGATTTTTTTATAAAATGAGTCATTGTATTTATGCAAAAAACGAAGATTATTGCTAGCAGAATACGATAATGTGAAAAAGTTACTTTTCAAAAAATGTCACATACGGTGTTTTTCCGTTCGAAGGCAGCGTAGGTCTTTCTACTAATTCAAACTGTTTTTGTGTCTAGAAGTACGACCTGTACAAAATTAAGTAGTATTTAGGCAAAAACGTCACATAAAATTTTAAAATTATAGCAAATATAAAAAGGCACAAGCACACAAAATTTTGATGTGATAGCAAAAACTAAAAGCAGATTTATAATTAGCTCCCTTAATGCCTTATGTTTCTTATATTTTTATTTAAAAAAATATTTTGTTGCAGACCAGTAAAATAAAAAAAAAGAGAAAAAAGCTAAACTAACCTGAACCCCTTTAGAAGGTTCTTCATCTGGTAACACATTTGGCGCCGCCTTGATGGCATAAGACGCAGAACATACCAAAAACAATACTTTAATGTAAGCCATCTCGGATAGAAATGGTGTAAATCGACAAAAATGCCTTAATTTATATGTTTTGGTGGCATGTACTTTTTACTGATAAACGATTTGACGAATAGTTTTATGCGGTCAAATGTATACAGGAGTGAGTTTTTATGTTTAGTACAGGAATCTCTCAAAACCGCTGCAGCTTCAGAGAAGGTAAAATGGGGAAAGAATTGTAGTGTTTAGAACTTACTTTAAATCACTTTTTGTTTTGTCCAAAAAAGCTTGGCACCATTTGCATTAAAAACCGGTATCGGAAAAGTTCTTTAGGATTGTAGTCTGTTAGAGTTCCATCCCTCCTGCTTTTATTTCCATAAAAATTTCGGTGGATCACGGGTGATATTTTGGATTTAGGGTTGCCTAAAGTGACGTCACTGGTGAATATTAAATAGCATATTATTAATACTTTTCAGTTTTTTATTTTTCATTATTAGTCATTGTTTTCACTTAGCAGTAATTTCCTAAGTTTAGGCAGATAAGAGTGGGCCAAAAACATCCACATTTTTTTTTAAATAAAGCGAAAATATTATTTAAGATGACTAATGATTAATATCGTAAAGGTCATCATATTTAATTTAGAATTTTTATTTGCACAAAAAAATTATCCGCACATATACCTCTAGAAAATTAAATTGCCTACAAAAAAGTCTTTCTGAAAATTTTCCCCAGGCGCTCCATGTTCGAATAATAAAAGAAGTACCTTTTATATTTTTGAATTTTGTAACTAACGAAAAATTAATAAACAGGGTGGTAGAAAAATATTGTTTGTAATCTCAAATTTTTTATTTATTATTCTAAGCAAAGGGCTAAATTATTAAAATAATAATAAACGTTATTTGTTAAATTGTTTAAATATTTGTAAAATACATAAAATTAATGTTCTAAACAAAATTCTTTTGCAAATTTACCAATTACAAATTATTATACAGTGCATTTTTTTAATGACCCCCTTTTATTTTTTGAACGGATTAATTTAAAAAATCAAACTTCGAGATATGAAATCGATGCATAAAAATATATATTTGATAGTGAAATTGACAGTTGATAATTTTAAAATGGCTGCTGGGCGCCATCTTAGAAAAGAAAATTAAATTAAAATGGGGATCTTGTGGCACATAAATTTAAAGCTTCTGACTAAAGTACTTTATAACCATAGAATGTAAAGTCCATAGAGGAAAGTGACCAAATATGAAATAGTATCAGTAATATGGAATACCGGCATTTTTCTAAAATAGAAACTGACACACGCAAGAGGTAACATGCCAGTATTGCAAGCCCTTTTATTGCTGTAGTGACGTGTTTTATCGCTTTCTCGTAACTTTTTAAGGTATTTTAATAATACGTATTTTTTGTACAAAAAGGGCACGAAATACTGTTTTTATAACTTTTAGAGATAATTCAGATATTTTGTTGTAGGTTTTAATGGAATTTGATTTTATTACTTTCATAAATAAAAAAATATAAAGATCAGTTTCATGTCGTCGGAAATTCCAAATATGGACGATCATAGTGTCCAAATATGGACTATTCCATAAGTCCATTTAAAAAACGCTTCTAATAGAGCAAGAAAAGGATCAGAAGACAAGAATTAAGTCAAAAAAGAGCTGTTCATTTCATAATTGAACCTGCTTCTTTCTCTTGCTCATCGTCGGCGACCGCTTTTTTATAGGTACTTCTATGGCTTTTGCTCTAAGGAATTGTCCAGTATAGTTCCTCCACTTACGGCGGTTCCCAATAGAGAAACTCGTGGTGCCGCACGTATGTATCCTCATACGGCCCAACTCGACAGGCCCCGAACTGCCCACTTTGTTCGTTCTTTTATCCATTAGGAAAAAAATTCTGAACTTATTTCTTATTAGTCATAAAATCAAATAATTTGGCACCTTGAATCATATGCCTTTTAGTGTAAAATAAATCAAACATTATATTTATTAATTAACTGTCTCTAAAAAAATATTTGTCCTCTTTAATAAATACAATTTTCCCAAGAAAAACAGACAAATAAAATTCCTCTACACAGTTGGTTTAATAGTATCTTGCATACATTAATTAATATATGCAAGTAAGGTTTTCCCAAATTAAAGTCACATTTTATTTTTAGTATGTATGTATAACTGTATCAGTGCGTGCAGTTTTTTTATTTTTTTGGTACGCGAATATTACGATATCGGTACGGTTTGCTTTTTATTTACGGAGAGGCTCATTTCAGGGTATTTTATTTGTCATCAAGTGGTGTAAAAAAATATAGGGTGTTTCATTTAAAAACAGAAAGTTATTGCTATTTGATTTCCTAAAAAGTAAATATCTTTTGTAACCATCCAGTATACAGTGTGTCCGAAATTGGTAGGGAATGTATTTGGATATTGAAAACTAAAAGAGATAGACAGATGGTTTAATGGGTGAAGTTGTGAGCAATATAACCGTTAATCTAATGCCGTTGTGTAGACTGCTGTTTTGGATTTTGAAATCATAAAAAAATGAAAATTTTGGAAATAGTGTTGTTGTTTTTTCTTATTTCAAAAAGTTCCTTAAATCTGTAAAAACATTTATAAGAAAACTTTTTAGACGCATTGGGGCGTCTTATTGTTATTTTAAGGTTTGATTTTGCAATACTATCAACACCTTTAGTTTTTTTATGGCGGCCATTTTGTCTCCTGACAACATATTTTTTAGGATCATTTGCAACACCGAATAGGGATATTTTATTTTAAGGTCAAAATACGTAAAAAATATTTTTGTACTTGTTTGCCACAACTGTGGAATTTATTAGAAGGTGTCCATTAATTAGGTAGGGATTATTTTGATTTTTTGACCCCCTAACCCTCTGGTGGAATTTCGTGAGATTTGCTTCAGTGCCCCCTTTCCATCTCCCACGTAAGTTCACAAACAACGTGGCGACGGGGGAGGGGGGTCTTGGGACGAGAGAGGCCCCGAAATAAAAGGAAATAATAGCAAGCCACAATTTCTCGAACGAAAATTTGTTAATTTTCTACTTCAAACAACTTTGAAAAGCAAAAAAAGAACATCGAGCTAAAAAGTAACACCACAATTACAGGATAACGAAGAAACATTGAAAGCTTTTCCTGTTTCCAGCGAAAAAGAAATGACGTGATATTTGCGGAGACCTGTCCTTTCTCCAAAGTTAGATTAGGTGGTATTCAACTTGACCCTCCCCCTTAACACTTTAACTGCCAAAACTTGTAACAGGTCTGGGTCGCCAAGTCAATTTTTTATGAAAATCAGATTCTTATTACAGGAAAAAAATTATAAATAAAATGTTAAAAATCGAAAAGTTGGCGGGACATTTTTACGAAGTGTAGTTATACGCCGGACCAGAATATACATATTCTTTAAAATTAATGCTAACTGTGGCCGCCGCGCCGCATGCACACAGGGCCTAGAAGTTCATAAAACTTGTGTTCCCTAGTTAAGGTCTTAAATACCTCACAAAATTTTATGGTGGGCCGCTTAGCTCATTAAACAATTGCCATTTAGCTTTAAGGAGAACCTATGTTGGGAAAGTCAATGCAAGTGTATTTCTAACTTTTATAAACTAATGTGCGCAAACAAAGACGGATATTTATTTTGTGTGCATCGGGACTATTTTAAATCTTTTTATAAACTATTAAACCATAACCTAATGTACAGATACAGCGTGTATACCTAAGTTCGCACCATATGGATAACTTTTTTATTATTAATTTTACTAAAAAGCTATTCTTAATAAAAAGTTCTGCATAGTCTAAAAACTTTAAATGCAATTATCAGAATTATTTTTTGCACTTGTATACGAGAGATGTCAAAAAATTAAAAATTTTGCTTATGAGAAAAGTACCCTCATTTTCCATAATATCAAAAATTAAGAAAATATTTTTAAGTAATAAAATAACA
This sequence comes from Listronotus bonariensis, assembly GCA_014170235.1. Classification (NCBI taxonomy): domain Eukaryota; kingdom Metazoa; phylum Arthropoda; class Insecta; order Coleoptera; family Curculionidae; genus Listronotus; species Listronotus bonariensis. The sequence continues at coordinate 442,890 of JACEGR010000052.1, read as the reverse complement.
TTCAAATATGCAAACTTCTATGTTCATTTTCAAGTAAAACTTCTGTTTTTAATTTTTTTTTGCGTTAAAGGTAACAATTTAGTGTTTTCAATTCAGAACTGCCAAAACAAATAAAAGTCACTGAAACGCTCGTTACCGCAGAAAAAATGTTAAAAGAGTGTTATCTTTTAAATAAACTAATTCGCATATTTAAATGGTATTTTAGATCCTAAACATCTTTTCCTTAAGTATATTTTTTTTCAATATGGTGAAAAGTAGGTGTACATTCTTCTTACTTAAATGTTTTGACATATCTCGTAGACTACTGTAAAAAAATAATATCTAATGATTGCATTTTTAGCCCATGCAGAACTTTTTATCCGGACTAATTTTTTTAATTAAATTATTAATAGTATATCTATTTTATATGGTGCGAACAGTAGCCACGCTGTATAAAAATTAAATTTATCATTTTTAAATTTGCACGAAAACACGATTAAAAACCTAAATTAAACGTGCAAAATATTCTATAAAAGAACAATGGTAATTACACTTATTACCAATCTTCCAAGATTATAGCAAATCTTGCTGCTAAATTTTTATTAATTATTTATAATTTTTAGAACTTTGTTAAAAAACAGTCATTTAGGTAACAAATAAAGTGATAATTTTTTTAGAAATTAAAGTTTAAGAATTTTCCATTTTTACATTTTAAACATGTTTTATTTATCTACAAAGTGCTTAAAAAATAATATTCGTTACTTTAAGGCATTATGCTAAAGCCGCGTCTAGACTTGTAACAATTCGCTGTGCCGCTTCACGACGCATACCACGCCACATGGCGCGAACGAAAATGTGGACGGAATTCACTTCGTTTCTAGAGCTTGACGTATGATGCGCCGGAGATTCAAAGCTTGTTGGTTTTTTGGCACAGAGGAGCGCGCAAACAGGTTGGTTAGTTTGAACGGATGTTTGGCGAATTGTTGCAAGTCTGGACGCGGCCTAAGCAAAAACTTTTATAATAAAATATGTCCAAAAATCAATTGTTTTTGAGAAAATTGAGTCGTCACTATGTAAATTTCCTTAAATTTTTGCAACGTTGCAACACAACAATGATACGAGTGTACGAGGACCGCAACTGATTTATTAAATTTTTTACGTTAAAATGATATTTGGAAAAAGTTATGCTTTGATTTACTAATTAGTTTTACGCAATTTTTTGTGGATAATATTTTTTTATTTAATAACGCTATCAGTACATTGTATTTACTAAAAAAAATTGACACACTACTAATGCTAACGATTACCAGCCACTTATTTAAAACGATGTAATGCAGCAAAAAATAATCAATACGCAACATTTGTAAATACCATAAAGTTACAGTTAAATGTATTAGTAATCACAATATTCGTACTTCGTGTCAAATACTCGTCAATTAAATTCAAACTTCAAATGCTTTCCAATTCAACTTTACGATCATTAATTTTAGGCGAAGAAATTCTAAAACGGTATTTACCAATCGGTTATGTTAACGTTTAAAAAATGTAATATACGTCAAAGTTGTCACCAATTTTTACCACGGTTATAATTGGTTAAACACCTAAAATTGATAGATGTCTTTCATGAATGCTAAAGCCACGTACAGACTTGGATACAATCGGCGAAAACATTTGTTGGTTGACTGTATCTTGAATATTGCACATCGGTCGGCCGACTAGTTGCAAACGCCATGGCAACATCGGTGGGCGTTTTCATCCAAGAAATCGGCAAGTCGCCGGTTTTCCATTTAATATGGAAAACATCGGCACGTTTGTACAAGCTTTAAAACTAGTGTGGACGCGAAACACTTGTATCTGCAAATGTTGGCCAACTTTTTGCTGAAAAAATTTTTGAACAAGATACAGTCGGCCGACAATGTTGTCCCGATTGTATCCAAGTCTGTACATGGCTTTAGAATTGGCAAAAACTTCCAGGGACCGGCGGTACCTATTAAAATGGGAGCCGTAATAATATTTACAAAAGCAAGATGCGTTTAATATATTGAATTATATATTTTGAACGATCTTATTTATGAGAAAAACCAGTGCCGTACTATATATTTTAAAAAATCTCCAGTATACATCTCGATCGGACGCCACTGCCAAAAATAATTTAGATCTTTTACATAAAAAATGCCAATTGGTGCTTAGTAGGTGTATGTTAAAATTCATGAAAATATCTTAAACAGTTTTGGAGTTCTGATAAGAAAACGATTTTTGTCCTTAAATTTTAATACCATGTGGCTTAAAAGTTAAAAGGTTTAGGACATATGTTCATACCAACTTTTTTATAAAATAAGCCAAGGAATTATATCCTGTATTTTTAACCATTAATTAACCCGTAACTACAGAAGTAAAAATTTATTAACCCCATAACACATGTGGGGTCGAATTAACCCCTATTTTTAAAAGGGTATAGCAAATTTACAAATAAAGGGTTCTCCATTTTCAGCGCTCTATCTTTGAATGCAAATAAAACAAATTATAAAATTTATTGTGGAATGGCTGTATTTTTATTTTAGAGCATATTTAATGACATTATGTTTTAAAAGTTATATCATCCAAATGACCTTAGTTTTGCCGAGTCATTCGAATCCTAGAGATCCTATTTTTGATTTTGACACAAATTTGCCCATTTTGCCCAATCTCACCAATGGTGCGAGTTATGTTGGCCTTTACCCAAATAGCCAATGTACATTTTAGGTACGTCTTATGTACGTTACTCTAGGATGTAACGTACATCTTATGTACGTACACAAAAGTACGTAGTATCCATAAGACGTCTTATGTATGTACATTTTCCGCAAAATGTACATTCATTGTACGTACATATTGTACGTCTAATGTACGTACGTAATGTACGTAATAAGTACGTACGTATGGTACGTATTATGTACGTACATTTTCTTTGACTATGCTTGGATTATGTATGTATTTTCTTTGATTATAGAAGTAAGCCGGACGGAAATTAAACGAAAAAATTGGACTTTCTAATATTTTAATTTGTTTAAAACTTAAAAATCGAAAACTTACAGGGTTTTTATTTATATTTTACCATCTACTTTTAACTATAACCAAGAAGGATTGAAAAAAACGTCCTGTATAAAGGTTTTCCCTGTATAGGCTCTATACAGTGTGTTTACGTTTGGCGTCAGGTGGAAAACTTTTTTATTATTAATTTTACAAAAGAAAGTTACTCTTTATAAAAAGTTCTGCATGGTCTAAAACTTAAAGGGCAACCATCAGATTTCGAATTGTATCAGTCATCTACGAGGATTGACCAAAAATGTTATTTTTGCCTAGGAGTAAAGTACCCGTATTTTTGCTAATACCAAAAATTGTTATATAGAAAAGATGTTTATAATTTAAAATTACCCCTAAATATGCAATTTTGTTTATTTATATGAAAAAAATATATTTTTGATTTTTTTCTGCGATAATGATAAAAATTTAGGTTTGTACATTAGTGCACTATATTCTATGATTTTAAATGTAATAGAACAAGAAAAATCCAACAAAAACGCAGAATCTAGGTGGGAATACCATAAATTAAACGCAGTGCATGGAACGTTTGGCGAATCGAACACTGATTTTGAGAAGTTTTAATAGCGTTTCGTAGTAAAATGTCAATACTGACTGAGTACTCCGCCTAAATTTAACGGCTGTATCATTCTTGCCTTGGCCATGCTCTGTTGTCAAACATCAAGCGTTAAAAATTGAAAACCCTATATATATATATTTTATGATAAACTTCCACCTTTTTTAACGTTAATTATAAAAACTTAATAGTTTAATAAAAATATATATGGCTGTTATGGAACATTAACAAGTATAAGATATTTTTGTGTTTTTTTTGGCATATTTATATATAATGTGTTATTATTACAAAAAAATAAACAAATAAATTGTTTAATATAAAATTTTCTTAAACTAAAAAGCATATTAGAAAATTAAAACCTGCGAAAACGAGCAAGGGGTTTACAAAAGGAATTTTTAATGTTAGGGTACCTACAGATTTCACTTATCCTTGTTTTCTTTATTTTAAGGATATCTTCAGCGGTTTTTAATTTTTTTTTCTTTTAACTATATATTTTTTCCCAATTTGCAGTCCATGTTTCATATACATTTTTACTTTACGATAAATACGCAAATTCTATAATCGCCGATTTCTTTTTTGCGTCAGCAGTTTCATCCCTAATTTTATGTTTATAAGCTATACAAACTTCATCAGAATTGACATTCTTGCAATTTACAGTGCTTAAACCTAGACATTTATTAATAATATTTCTGTATGCTAGAAAAAACTAGTTGGCAGCAGCTTGGACCATTTAAAACGATTTCTTCCATAATTAATTGGATTCATTTGGTTTTATAACGTTTTTTTTTCTTTTACCTGTAAGGTGTGTTCTTTTACGGTTTTGTCCAAAGTCATTTTTGTAATATGTCAGGGTCACTTAAAATAAATTAACCATCTAACCTAACGGCGCTATTACTAGAAAGTGTTTCTTTTGCCACTTTATCAGTGTCTCTATATATATTTTATAGCCATTTAACCTTTGAGGGCCAAACTGCTGTTCCATATTCGATTATAATTTAAAATATACGATAAAACTGATTTATCAGGAAGTCAAAATAAATACTATTATTTTGGGATGTGATATCAAAGCCCAACATTAATGTTGAACATCGATAGCGACATCGAAAGCTGACCATCGATGGCAACGATACATCGATACATCGTTTTCTCAACATCGATGATTGATGGTCCAATACTAAAAAATGTATGTATTTTAAAACCCTAAACATTCAAACTAAATATTTTAATATTTACTTCAATTCATAGTCTGATTCTTAATACAATCTCCTAACCCCTCACCGACGCGACGGCGGTAAAATTAAAATTAAACACCACACACCAAAGGCGCCGGCAAATAGCGACACGTTATCTTCCAAAAGTCAAGCATCACCACAAAAAAGATCACTGGTAAATGACTTTTTGTTTTGTAGAATCTTTTTATATTTCAACTCTTGCTATTACTTCGCAAATATCAAGTTATAATATACTTTTCTCCCAACCAGCTTTGTAGAAATACTTTAATCAGTACAAAAGCATATGCGTATGCCCAATTTTAAATAAATTTAATAGTTGAAGAAGTAAGAAATATTAACTAAATTATTTAAATTATACCTTATTAATTGTTTGTAAATATGTCGATGTAAGAACAAAACATCGATGTTACCATCGATGTTTTCGATACCCGACCATCGATGAACATCGCGAATCCCTACTATTATTATATAACGCTCACGCCATTTACAATACAGGGTTAATAGAAAAACCGGAACGGTGAATTATCTCAGCAACTGGCAGGACCGTATTAACTGTTTGAGGCGTCCTAGGCTAGAATCCCCGGAGCGCCTATTTTCCACCAAAAACATTTTTTAAGAAAATAAAAAAGGTCCTTTCCTCCGTAGCGCCTATTTTTTTCATGGCGCCCTAGGCTGTGGCCTAGTCAGTCTAATGGATAATACTGGCAACTGGTAAATATAAATAAACCAAATTTTGTGCCAAGGGGTAACTGATCATAAAGAATCAAAATATTGTATTTACAAGGTGGCCAAGTTTATAGTTTTTCTCTATTTTTTATTATTGTAATCAATTGCTTGTATCAACTTTATTATGACCTAATATTATTGTATTTTTACTCCTGTCAATTTCGTAGGTATGGCATCATGCTTTTTGGAAATTTGTTCAAAAACGGCTAGGGATGGTCAATTATCTAAAAATTGATCCAACCAATATTCGTCAAAATTAGTACAGGTGTGAAACTGGACCTTCTTAATTCATGAATAGCATTTTTGCGACGGTTTCCAGATTCTTAAAAAATTGGTTGTCTGCAAGGTCGGTTTACTGACGATCGTTGAACGTGACAACGTCGAAAGAATTATTACCGTTACCGCTGCAATTATCGTTGCTATAAACAATTAACACCACATTCTTTTCACTGCAAGCTCGCTTAAGTAGGAGAGAAACAGATGTCGTACGACGCGGAGATTGTGCCTCTTTGTCGCTCGTTCCGCGCTCTTTTTTTTATTTTTTTCGCTCTTTCGGGGTCATCCCACCCAGGCCCGACGACCGCCCCCTAGGTGGTGCACTGCAGCCTGAAGGCTTATTGTACCTTGACCCCTACTCCTTCCCATTCTCACACCATTCATTCCATAACTTGGATGATTGTTGCTCGGTCCGTTGGTCACCCCCGAGCAGAACACCGCGTGCCGTTGCCCAAAACCCGCCGGTCACCCATCCAAGTTATGGGCGCGCACTTCACTGCTTAACTCCGGAGATCGACGCTTGCCGAGACAACCGGAGCAGCCACGAGCGCGCCCTTGCTTGCACTTCAAATGGAAACTCGCGGGGTAATGCCGCATGAGTCATGTTTTAAATTATATGACATTATCAGGTCAAAAAGTCAACAAAAACAACAATTTAATTATGCAACATCGCAAATGCAATTCCTGAATTTAAAATGTTCAGTTACTTCCCAAGCAGCAAGCTGACGTCATTATGACGTCATTTTTAAGTAATTTTTGGTCATAGGACGTCATCAGACCAATATTATGACGTCATTTTAACGTCGTTGAAGTGGCGTCTTTTCGACGTCATTTTATCGTCATACTAGCTCATAAAAATCTAATGACGTTATGTTTAGAAAACCCGCCAGAAAAATTTTGTGATATTATATGATTCACGTCAAAATCCAACCGAAATATCATATGACAGAAAAGTAAGACTAATAATTTTACAAAATTAAAATAGGAAAAAACTCTACCAGTAAATGGCGCAATGGACAATAAACTACCACGCTTATTCAACATCTTTTTATTGCCTACACCGTACCGATGAGACCAAAATATTTCGAGCCGGTCTGCGGTTGGTGATCTCAATAAGCATGGAGGGAAATATCTTCGGCTTGTGTAAAAATCAGCATTTCCAGGTTGGATAGTGTCCCCAGAGATGCGACCTTGCAGTGCAAGGAAACTGCAAGCAGTAAGGAGTTTTTTCCTATTTTTATTTTCAAATAAAATATCGTATTTTTTTAGCTTTTAAAAAGAGTATATGCGTCACTTTTTCGTCATCTTAAAGACGTCATTATGACGTCCTTAACGGGACGTCTTTTGTCTGTGACTTAGGGAGGTCAATTCAACGTCATTTTGTCGTCATCTTATGACGTCTTTGCTGACCAAATGTGACCAAAAATGACTTAAAAGAGACGTCAATAAGACGTCAGCTGGCTGATTGGGTTCCCTGTACTAATTTTGACGAATTTCGGTTGGATCGTTTTTAAGATAATTGACCATACCTGGACGCCATATCTTCGAAATTGACAGAAGTAAAAAAACGATAATATCAGGTCATAATAAAGTTGATGCAAGCAATTATTAACAACATTAAAAAATATTGTATTCAATTTAAAATTTAAAAATCCCCAGCCTGAAGAGAAAGGTATAAACTAGGCAACCTTGAAAATATTACTCTTAAATTCTTCATGTTCAGTTATCCTTTCGTACAAAATGTGGTTCATTTATATTTTACGGTTGCTGAGATAATCCACCATTTCGGTTTTTTCTACTTACCCTGTATAGTAAAAAGTGGCTACGAATTGAAAATTAAAAAATAGTAATATATGTAACAAGTGCATTAGGTGATACTTTTTTACAAATGGGAAGTTTGACAGCACGAGCCGCTAGGCGAGTGCGGCAAACCCATGAGTAAAAAAAAGACGCTTTATGCATGTGTTACGAGATTTTTTTCTACGACCGTATAAAAATTCTCCAAATTTCCAGTTTATACTTGTTTTATTTATTTAAACTTATTAATTTAAATGTTTTCAGGACAGTTATTATATTAAAACAAGAAATCATAGCTCCCTTATTTTTTAAAAGTCAATAGTTATCCTCTTCATAACTATGTCGTGATTTACTTTAAGAAAATTGAATGTACTTACGTTATGTTAAAATAATTCAGTTCAAATTCCTTTTCAATTTCTTAGTCATCCAAATTTATTATTACTATTAATTTTAAATAATTTCTATTAAATTTATTCGCCAGCTGTCAAATTTTAAAACTAGTGGCACATAAACTAAAAGAAATAATGACGAAATCAAAGGTAACTTGACCGTTTGATTTAGTTGATGTCGCGCTTACTGTTACATTGCATAAATTGATATTTAAGTTCATTGTAGTAGGCATTGAAACAAAACACTAATTCAAAGTGTAAAATAAAGCTTTGAAGTCTAAAAAAAAGTTACCTTTTTTAACACTTTATGTAGTGTACTAGAATGGAGTGCTTTACCTTCATGTTAACGATTAAAACACTGCAGTTTTTTTACGGTTATGCAAAAAAAATAACGTGCACTTTAAATGCAAAAATTTTAAATTTAGGTGGTAAGTACTTAAAATCTATATATGTAAAACGTAAAGCAGGGCCGGTCTGAGGAGTAAGCCAGAGGGAAGACCGCCTGAGGCGGCATGTTTCCAGGGGTGGCAAAATGATCTGCTTTTACACAACATTTTGTTTGTCCTTTAATATAATAAATAAACGAATAAACGTTATTTCTATAAGGATGAGTATGCGGCGCACTTACAGTTTTAGTATTTTGTCACGGCGCCCTTAGTCTTTATATGTTTACAGTTGTGTCCAAAAAAGTGCTGCATATACAGTGTGTCCAAGATATGGATCCTAGGCATGGGAATCTTAGTACCTATTGGAGATACAGCTTAGGTTAAATTAGGAAAAAGTTGTGTTTTTTAAAGCTTATTTACATGCCGTTTAAAACTTAAAACATTAAAGCTTATTTACATGTCGTTTAAAACTTAAAACATTTTCATGGCCTGCCGAGATATTTGGCAAAAACGAAATTTTGACTATATCGATTTTATTTTTTCTGACTTCATTTACCTAAGAGGTTGATGCGCTAAATAAATAAATAAATAAAGAGATATAAAAAAACTAATAACACTCATTTATTGGCACTTTTTAGCTACTACATAATGGTATTTTTAGATTTTATATCCGACGTTTCGTTTTCAAGAAACCATCATCAACTTGATGATGGTTTCTGATGATCATGATGTCCTAAACGTCTTAGTTTTTAAACTATACGGGATGTTAAAAATTTAAAAATATATGGTTTTTTAATAATAAATGTTCTACTTATTCAATACTCATTAAGATATTTTAAAAAAAATTGGGAGACGCCGCGCCGCTTGTACAATGAAGGAAAGTTTTTCGCATACAAGAAAAACATTTGTCAGTGTCGTCTCTAAGTGGTTCGGGGTAAACATTTTAAGAGGCATAAATTGTACGCCACTGCATTTTTTAAAATTTCAAATTAGTTGGGAATAACTTTAATACATTTTTTTGATGTAAAGTTTTCTTGTAAAAATGTAAATAAATAAAAACCATACCTCGGCATGATCCCCTATCTAATTAAAAATTAATAAGAAAGGTGATTTTTTACTTCAAAATTTGATAAAAGCGATACAAAATGACCATACCAAGAAATAGTAGTCTAGAGATCAATTTTTTTCAAACTAAATAGGAATTTTTAGGAGTATTTTTTTAGACGTAACTCCGTTAACTGACTTTTGAAACCAATAAAATACATGTTTTTTAGGTGTTTTTCTTAAAGTATAGTAAATACGTCTAAAATGGCTTTGGTAAATAATGAGAAAAAGATATTGAATTTAAACTTATAAAAAACGGACAAAAATAGTTTGTGTGTTTGTGTATGTAACAGTCTATGTCAGGAAAAAATTAAAATCCATATAAGCAAGTATAAAAAGTAGTAAATTTATTTTTAGTTTAAACACAAAATCACAATTATTACGAAAAAAAGGTACACAACATTTTTACACATTCACTGGCATTTATAAGGACTTCTTCAGGGTTTGAGTGTCTTATTTTGTTTTTTTTATTTGCCACTGTAAAAGAAAAAGTATATTAGTAAAAATATTCATATGCAGGGTGGGTCAAACGAGGACGTTCAAAATTTGAGAAATTGTTATTAATAACAAATAACGACTAATAGTAAAAAAAAGTAGGTAAAATATGTTTACTTACGAAGATGCACAGATCCATATTAAAGATCCATGTTAAACACAAAAAAAGTGGGTTTTATTTTTTAAGTTTGACATTTTGTATCTTCGTAACTGAAATGAATTGAACTAGCTACTTTTTTACCATTAGTCATTATTTGTCGCTTATAACAATTTTTATAATAATTTGGCCCATCCTGTAAATGTGAATAAAAATTTTGTTGGTTCATCAAACGCATACAAAAAACAAACATTTTTGTTTTTCGTTTGCATAAAAGATAGTTAAATAACTTAAATAGCAGGTATAACATAGTGAAAGAATTATTAAATTTACAAATATATTTGTTACACTTACTAAGCTCCAGCTTTTGCCGATGACTGAGCCGATGCATACGCTCCACCGCCTCCACCATGTCCTCCGCCTCCGTGGTGACCACCTAAAAAAATACGTTTTACCATAGCGCAAAAATGCATGATTAAATTTAGGCAATAATTTGGGCATGAAGCTTGTAGGTTGTTAAGTATTTTTAGTGCCATTTCGTATTAAAGATATACCTAGTGATATACAGTGCTTGTCTTTAGTCAGGACCCCCTCCTAACTTTTACATTGTTTGGTATGTTTTTATAAAAATTTAGGAACTTTATTTAGACAACATAGGCCAAATGGCAGGTGTAAATGTCAAACTAAAAGTAGGGCGCCATCGCAATTAAAAAAAATTAATGGAAAGGGGAGTCTTGTTGCACAACATTTTAAAGCTTTTAACAAGTTCTTTATAACCCCAGAATATAAAGTGAATTCCTTTACTTACCACAAAATGGCGGTACTTTAAAATTTACCTAAATACTTAATTTAGATGGCCATATCTTTAAAACTAATAAAGGTAAAATCAACTTACCACCATGTCCTCCAAATCCGCCTCCTTGATGTCCTCCTCCAAATCCGCCTCCTTGATGTCCTCCTCCTAATCCGCCTCCTTGATGGCCTCCTCCTAAGCCGCCTCCGAAGCCACCTCCTTTACCACCTCCTAAGCCGCCTCCGAAGCCACCTCCTTTACCACCTCCGGCACCTCCTCCAAATCCACCACCTCCCCCAAAACCACCTCCGCCACCACCTCCAAAGCCTCCTCCGAAGCCTCCTTAAGAAAAAAAAGTAATTTTAGGTATTAAACTATATGTCTTTTCAATTATTTGGCAAATTCGAATGAACGTGTCATTTTCTTCCAAAAGGGGTTTTTTTTTCTCATACAGTGACTGGCAAAAAGTTTGCAACATATGGAAATTTTTTTATTAGCGGAAATTTTGTCGATAGGCTCTGCATATCCGATAACCTAAAAATCGACTTTGACATATATTATGTAAACAGAGGTATGGCGGAAAAAAAACAAAGATAAAATTACAAACAGTGGATTTTTTATAAAAATTTGCTACATACAAGGTTACTGGGAAAAAATACGGCAGCAAAGCTCTAGGATATTCACAATATTGTTTTTAAAAGGTTACCTTGCTTTACCGCAACTATTACTTTGTGAATACGTATAGCTTTAGTATCGTTTTCCGTTTGTAATTTTGTAAGTAAAAAAATTTACCATATACCAGGCAGTCATTTTTGTAGACATCTCATTGATCCATTTTTTTAAATAACCATAACGTATGTTTCATTGTGTAAAGGGGGAAAGATTAATTTTATTATCGTAAGAAAAATTAACGTGTTCCTTTAAAAAGTTCTTAGATCCTACCTGAGTCAAATTATCTTTCTAAATGCATTCGTCGGAGTGGATCAAACCGTATTCGAAAATGACAATATAAATATTAGAATCAAGAAAGTGTAGGTTTTCATACCGTTACATCACAGCCCAATAAGCTTTTAGGTTATAATTTTTATTTTTTTTTACGGTTAATATGTACTTTAGTTTACACCGGATATACAAATTTTACACTTGCCATTTACATTCATGTTAAAAGTTCACAAAAAATGACCGAAACATAGTGTTTAATAAGTTCAATGCATATGACCGCCGAACAAGGATAACTATATTGTTTTAAAACGTTGTCCGCGATGTATTTAAACACGGTTAAATACGTGACGTATATGACGTCACTGTTTAGCAAGAAATGTAATGTTTTGAACCGTATTAACAACAAAAAATGGCTCTGAACTGAAAGGGAGCCCGCAAGTAAGTGCGAACGTGTGTATGCTGAACTGTCGGTCGGCGCGATCCAATGTAATTTTATGGTATCGGTCCTACTCGCAGACTTACCTTCGTTCCTACCTTTAGGTAGAATCTAATGCTACGGTTTCCTAGGACTGTCGGTCAGCAGAAACCGACGCGATTTACGTTCGCCCAAATCAAATATTCACTTTTAAATGAAACCACATTTAAGTGAATATTTGATTTGGTCGAATGTCAGTCGCGGTCGGTTTTTGCCATAGATAACCTACATTTAGATCCGCAGTGGCAAGAAGCATTTTTCGGATTTTTACGACCTCGCGCAGTAAACAAATAAATGGGTGGACGAACACGCGCCGTGGCAAAATACAAACACCGGCACCCCGTACATTTCGGCCGCGGTCTGACCGTGATGCTCATTAGCTACCGTACTTCGAACAGAAAACCAGGACGCCGTCGACAAATTCTTTCTGATTTTTCGCCCATGAAATGTAACTTTTGTTTCGCGCAGGTAATAACATTGGCAATCCATCGAGATCAGTGGTTTATGCCGACCGACTGCCTAGGAAACCCAGGCTTAAGGCAAGTCACATCGTGAGTATGCATATTAAGATTTAATATTTGACCCCATGTTTATATAGAAAACTACCCGTTATTTTAAACAATAAGTCGCCTTCCTAATTATTTGTTTTTGTTTTTAAACATCCTTATAAAAGTTGAGTGTGACCGATAAAAATACAATTTCATATTTGAAAAATAAATTATGTCTATACAGGATGTCCAGTAACTACCGAGAAACTTTAATGGGTGATGATTCCACAACGAAAATTATATTGAAAAAAAACTTTATATGGACATATATCATTAACGTCTTAGTTTTTGAGCTCGGAGAGTAAAATAAAAAAAAATGTTTTTGTATAATTACTTTCAAACGAACTCGGAAAATTTTAAAAAGTTTGGAAGACGGCTCCTATGCATCAGATGACATTTTTTGCAAACAAGACAAAAAAATGTCGTCCATAATTGGCTTAAAGTAAATATTTCAGACAAAAATGGTAGGTCTCTTGCTAACTTACCTCCTCCGCCTCCGCCGCCACCACCACCACCACCGAATCCACCAGATTTACCACCGTATCCACCTGGTGATCTTTTACTTCTTAAAGAGTCGGCTTCAAAAGCTTCAACGGGTTCCACAATAAGTAACTAAAAGATAGAACAATATTTTAACTCTCAGTTAAAAGCAGGGCCCTGATTTTCGACTGGGGGAGTAGAAATTTCTGATGGAAAGGTGTTTTGTTTGCCTCTTTCTATTATAATCAAAAGTAGGTAATTTAAAAGAGAGGGAGAAACCTTTCCATCAGAATTTTCTACTCCCTAAAAATCAAGGCCCAATAATCAAACCATATTTATATTTTTTTAGTCAAAGGACTGACAGTACTAAACAAATCTGCAATCCTGTGTATATTTAATTAAATAATAGTTAATTAACAAACATCAATATTTTACAGGTTGAACTCCATGACAGAATTGTTGGTACTTTAATTATGTTGAATTTTTATATACAAGAATTATTAATTATTTCATATAGAAATTACTCTAGTCTGACGAGCATAAGTAATAAATATACATTTATCGGGGTAAAAATTCAATATGGGAAAGTAAGTAGTTTCGAAAATACCATTTTTCAAATTTTAGAGTTACCATAATAGAAATAAAACATTTTTGCATAGTTTAACAAACATTGCAAAAGCTGTTTTTCTATTATTTTCTACGACTTTTTTGCGAAAATTTAAGAAAATATGCGATTACCTGCATACGGGAACGGATGACTTGTCAAATTTGGTATTAAAATTGGGCAAAGCTTAACACGTTCGCTACCAAGCGGCTCATATATGAGCCAGTATTATTATATATTATATATATTATTTTTAAAATAGACTACATTATAATACTAAATGCGAGTTTAAAAATTCGGGGTTTCCTGTAGAGGTTTTGTTTTAAAACACGGTCTGTGTAATGCTTCGGCTCGTATGTGTGTCAGGTGGTCTGGGTGTAGCATTTAGTATAACTTGTTAGCACTTTAATAAACATCAAAATAAAGTAATTTTACAAAAACTAATAAAGTGGTTTATGGGGTCGAAACACAAAATGACCCTCGGTAGCGAACGTGTTAATATATAAAATTATACGTAGGGTCCGGAAAAGTTTTTTTTTTTTTAATTGAACTTTTTCTTTTAAAGAGTCGGTACTAGCTTAAAATTTACTGTCATTTTGGTAAAAAAGTATGCAAAGTATTACAATTATTTTTACAAAAATTAAACACAAAATATCGACTTTTTCATTATACTCGTACATGTGTTACTTTAATCGAAAAATTAATAATATTTACTATAATTGTAATTTCAAAGAATTTTCGAATATTTTGGAAAGTTTGGAAACATATTTAAATGTGAAAGTTAGAAAACAACTATAAAGTTTGCCCCAGGATAAGTGTTACAAGAGGACAAATAGAACAAAAAAGTTTAAATTTTAAATTGGCATTTTGGAAAAACTGGTCGCTTGATCCAAAACTAAGAAATACTTACAAAATTTTACTCCGATTAGTAACACATTGGGCAATTAATAACTAAAAATATGAATTTTATTTTTTAAGTTTTTTTAGGTTTACCGACAAAATTCTGATAGTAATAAGCACAAAAAAAATTGGTTTTTGATTTTCAAATCACTACAACCGATGAGAGTGAGAAGAGATTTAGCGTACAGCCGCCATTTTGAATAATTAAAATAAAAGAAACAAAATATTATAATATTTTAATAGTTAAGTAAACTACATACTGATTTTTGAAAATATATAATGACTTCTTTATTTAACAACAAATTCATAAAAATTGATGAAAATTTAAGCATTTACGAGTATCTCTCCCCTTAAACAAGATAAAATAGTTGGATGAAGCAAATTAGATTTATACCTACTTTATTTATTTAATGTTAGGTAAAAAATATTAAGATTTATTTATTTAAGCGATAAAAATATTTAAAAATAGTAGATTAAGTCTTGAACTTATACTACAAACTTGGACTTATACTACACTCTTGGACAAGAAACACCGGACAAACAGAATTTCGTGCAAATTCAATCTTAAATAAGTTTTTGTTTTTTTACGGATTTAATTTATCTTTGAGTCAAGTTGTAGCTTTTTTCATTAGGATCATTATATGAAATGGAGATTGCAAATAGTTTTATAGGTTCGGGTGTTATACAAGAAAAAGAAAAATGTTGCGTTTTAACCCAAATTTAAAAACACCCTGCGGAATAATTTCTAGTCACAATTTTAATTGTATTGAATTTAAGAGCGCTACCTTTTATTAACATTTCGGAATTTTTATTTATATTTGTATCTCTATTCTAAAAGAAAATGCATTTTTAAAGAAAACAATGCAAATTTTATACGCTACATCTTTATTAGTTTCAAAAATATAACCATCCAAACCTTAAGTATGGAAACTTAAGATTTTAATGGCCATATATAAGTTGTATTTTTTAAAAGGTCAATATAATATACAGAATTTTTTTGAAATTATAATTTTGTCTTACTTTATATATTTAAAAGACACAAAAATCTGATTACTGATTTGAAAACTACGAAATTAACCCAACAAACTTATATTTTTTTTTATTTTTTAACATATATTTTTTTTTATTTTATTGTTTTCTTTAATAATTTATGTTTTCTTTTAATATAAAGATTTTCATATAAATAAAAATAGAAATGTTAGTGAAAATTGTGGATTTAAAATAAAATAAACAACAAAAAAAATTGTGACGGTGAGTTATTCTAAGATCGAAAATTTGTGTAAAAATTTTCCTATATACCTATAACACCTCATCCTCTTTTTTTTCGCGATTTTCATGTTAACTAATATTGTTAATGAAAGAAGCTCTAACTGTACCAAGAGATGATTGAAACCGGCTAAAAAAACGAAGAGTTGTTTAGGATTTATTTTAAATAAAATTGTGTTTGTCCGGTTTTTTTGTCCAGGACTGTAGGTAACACACTTTTGATAAATACGGTAATAAAAAGAAAATTAAAAAAACATTACTAACCTGTACTTCTCCTATTTGATCTTCATCTTGTGGGGAACTTGGCGCCGCGTCGATGGCATAAGATGCCAAACAAACCAAAAACAATACCTTTAAGTAAGCCATCTTAGATAGCTATGATTTAAATTGACCAAATGCTTCAATTTATAGTTACTCTTATGTTTTGGTCCAGTATTTTTTATTAATAAACGATTCGCTGAATATTAGTACACGATCAAATGTACACTTAAAAGCGCGTAGTTGATCTTGTATTGTATTTTGTAGTGAATAAGGTTGCTAGATTCAAACTAGCTTTTTGACCACAACACCCTTACACTTGAATAATCTCTTCAATTCACAAACTTTTCGTAAAATTATAAATATTTTTAAGACAAAATATTAAAAGTGATTTCTAAAAAAAAGGCATAAACCTACAGCGTTCATTGTCAGTGTTCTTTTAGGGTGATAGTCTTTTTAACCCTCGAAAGTTTAATTTTGGGAAATATTTTTCGTCTCCTTTATGTTTTTTTAGTGACCACTAAGGAATTTTTTTTTTTAATTTAAGATAAGAATATGTTTTTGCATTATTATATTTTTCGAAAACTAATTATGGATTACCGGTGACTCAGAGTTGTCACTTTCTATTGGACGGTACCCACTTTGCCAAGATGTTTTTGTTCAAGAATCAGTGTATGTGATCTGAAAAAAGAAACTCTACAAATTCTAAGACTTTTAGAGTCAGACTCAAAACAGTGCTATATTAGTCAGAAATTAGTTTACAAATTATATACTTTACTTACATAACAATATTTGTAACTGCACTACGTTTTCCTTGGTCAGGAGCAAAGTCGGTCTATATAGGGTCGCGACATTCGGCCATATTGCTTTGACGTGTTATGACGTCACAACTCCCATTTTTCGGCCATGTTGTTCAGTGCCGGAGATATACACTTTATTGTATTAGTAGAACAATCGTTTACACAACAGTTTTTAATTATTATTAAGTTGTAAATTCTTTTACTTTAAACAAAAAACATTTGGAATTACATCTTTCAACAAATATCACTTTCAAAACAATGCAAAATGAAATGCGCAAATTCTAGACGCCACTGGATGGATCATCAGCTTTAATTTTACCCAGTCTTGCCAACTTTTCTCCGTGGAGTGTCCTTCCTTGCGTCCCCGACCTCGAACCGCCTAAAAGTTGAGGATATGTCGCAACCTTAGAAATATAAACTAACCTTGGTTCAGGAGTAGAAGTGGGACCAGCCCGAAAGGCCGAAGCAGGTGGTCGATCCTTGGAGTAAAATATAACTGATTTAAATTATATTTGTGTTGGACGTTTCCCGAGGAAATCTTATAAGCGTCGTAAACAGTTTGTAGTACCCGTAAGGGTTTTGTAAGCGTATTTGTTTGTTTTAGCTTTCTATGTTATAGTTTTATATATAATATTCACAGGAAAAAGCTTTTGAAAAAACCCGTTACAAATTTTAAAGTAAGAGAGGCCTCCTAAGTCAGACCATCGGCATCGCCTCCTCAGGTGGTGCGCTGCAGCCTATAGGCTTATTGTGCCTTGACCCTATACTCCTTCCCATTCACACGCCATTCCTTCCATAACCTGGATGGATGCTGCTTGTTCCGTCCTCTAACCCTCGAACAGAACACCGTGTTGTGTTGCCCAAATTGATGGTACCCATCCAAGTTATGGCCGCACTCTTCAGTGCTTAACTCCGGTGAATGACACTGTCGACCCCACCGGAGCAGCAACGAGCAGACACTTAGTAATTTTTTAGTCATAAAAACAAGATGAAATTATAGTTTAAGGTGAATACTACAATAATCCTTGTATTTTTATTTTTTGGAATTTGGCAAATTTTCCAAATATATTTTATGATTTTATTAGTTTTTCGACGACAATCATAAAAAAATCTGGGTCAATCTTGACCCACTTTCGGGAAGCAAAGTTTTAAAGTTATTATGGCAACGCAAAGGTTATTTTTTGTAAGGTTATATTCTTCTTTTTATTTTTTGACATCCTGAATTAATGATATTAAAAACACAAAAATGTCTTGTTAAATTACAAAGAAGGTCGTTTATTAATTAATAAATTAATAACAAAAATCTAAATAATACAAAACTTTCATGCTTAAAACGTAAAAAATAACACCAAAAACTTAAAAAATAGAGTACGATTCTTGTAAACAAAGAAATACAGACACGAATGCTTTACAAAATGGGATACACTACTCAATAGAGTAGCGAAGGGGGTCTCCAAAAGGGGCATTTATATAGGAAAGAGGTATAATGGGGCTGAGATCAAAAAATGATAAAATATAGGGCCCTTTTCAAGCAGGAATGTCAAAAAAATAACATGTTAGGTGTCATTGTATTCAGAATGTCATATTCTATTAAAATACGATAAAATATACCGGTGGTGCCATTTAAAATTTAAAAGTAAAAGTTATTTCCGGTTAAACCGAAAGAAATAGCAAACAAGTAAATAGAAGATTTAATCCATAATAATGTCGTATAGATATGCACCAAATTTTATTTTACCATCGTAAAAAATACAAAAAGTTATAGGGGAGAAACACCCGGTATAGCCTACTTTTACCTACGTTTCCTTTTAACCTACTTCTCTTAAGAACTTTTTTCTTTTACGTATTTTTACCGTTCCACTTTTTCCATTAACACGCGACGGCCAGTTTGGGAAGCCCTGTGTGGCTTTCCAGTGACGCAAATAGAGCGCTCTCGAGTAGCTCAGGAGCATTTCGTTCTACTTTATGGCGTTCCAGTGACAGAAAGTGTTATGCACCTGAACTACTCCATTTTTCTTTCCCTTGCCCCTCATGCACCAACCCCTCTTTTGGTGCCTGGTGCTCCAAACGTCAAACGTGTTTTTTATGGTTAAAGATCGATTTTTTAAAAATATTTGTTTAAAATGAAATTAGATATTAGAAAGGAATTATTATTATTAAGCCAAGAAGGGTTAAAAAAAACGAGATTTTAAAATTTCCTAAAGTTATATATCTCTCTTACCTTGTCTAGGGATGTGTTCCAGTGACTAACTTTTTATACCAGATCAAGAGCTTCAAGCCCTGGAGCGTGACGCATAAAAATTTTCGTCACTGGAAAGCTACTCTTATCTATACCATGGCACTAAACTTAGTTCTTATAGGTTAAAGATGTGGTAGTAGTATAATAGAATTTTAACATTTTTGAATTTATATGACCATATTTTTAAAATTATCAGTATTGTACATATTAAATGTGGTATTTTTAATGTTAACAATACAGTATGCAGAGTGTTTTATTTAAAAAATCTAGTATTTTATCAAACTCTCGAGGATGGTCTTACTTCCGAAACTATTAAAAATTGGTTATAACACATGGAGACGTTTGCTAAAGCTCATTAATCGATCTTTTTAACGCTGATAAAAATATACCGGGTATTTTATATAAAAAAGTATTTTGCGGAATAATTTAAAAACTCGTAATTTCCAATTACAAACACTTAACTTGGATGACACAGTATATTTTGTGAGGGTCCTATGTCCCAGTTTTTTAATATAATAATTTTAAAATATTATCCAATCCAGTGACTAACTTTAACCTGATACCTAAAAAAATATCCATAGCGCTCGTACTAAATGTATTTCTAGCTATGTTTACTTGCAAATACAATAGATATTTATTTTACATAAGAGAATCCCTGCAGACTGTTTTCAAGGTCAAGATATACCATAGTACAAAAAATTGAATTTTAATTGTTTTTAACGTAATGCTTTTTTGTTATTGTTTTTTATTGGTTATAATTAACTTGAAACTGCTGTACTGAAAAAATAATCAAAATTCTGTGTTCCTAGAAGAATATCGTTTTTAACAATTTAAACTTTATAACTCCCAATTATTTAAAACTTTATGCACTGCTGCAAAATTTTCGGAAATATTTAAAAGAGATACATTATTTAAAATTTTTATATATAACGCGTATTCCGGAACCACTTTTTAACCGCCAAAAGTTTAGTTTTGAGAATATCGAAAAAACGCTTTTTATATTTTTCCTTCAATTAAAACAAAATTACAACACTTGGGTTGCTTACTAATGAGTATTTTAATGCATTTAGAATGAATAACATCTTATTAACCTTTAATAAAAAATTCTGAAGGTAAGAAAAATGAATCCATAAAACAACGTTTTATATACATACCTACATGTCACTTACAACGTTTTTACACGAAAACAAGTCCCTTACGACCTTGTTCTACGTTTAATGGGTCAAATGTCTTTTATTGTGATGTAAAAAAATAAGTTACCAGAGGGTATAGTTTTAAACAACTGTTAGGTTTTTATAAAAATTAACATGATTTAAGGGTATTCATTTTGTAAGGGCTAATTTCCTTCTTGGTGGGGCTAATCGCCATTTAAGGGGGAGCAGGGGCGGGGGCTAAGCCTCTCACAGCCCTTCTTTTATCGAGCCCTTGCTTTCGATTTGACTAGGACATCGGCCCACTCTAATGAAATGTATAGGAGAGTTTATTGCCCGTGCACATGAAATGTTTGTACGCGGATATAAAGATTTGTATAATCGCTTTGACATCTCCAGAAGGACAAAATTTTAAGAGATTTGTGTGAAATGATAGGGGCTTATGAGTATGGGAATAAAGAACAATTTTTATGGAAATCCAACTTTTTACCGGGCTGTCGGTTAAAACGTTGTTCCGGCCAAGGTTAGTTTATATTTATAAGGTTGCGACATATCCTCAACTTTAAGGCGGTTCGAGGTCGGGGACGCAAGGAAGGGCACTCCACGGAGAAAATTTGGCAAGACTGGGTAAAATCAAAGCTGATGATCAATCCAGTGGCGTCTAGAATTTGCGCATTTCATTTTGCATTGTTTTGGTAGTGATATTTGTTGAAAGATGTAATTCCAAATGTTTTTTTATTTAAAGTAAAAGAATTTACAACTTAATAATAATAAAAAACTGTTGTAAAAATGGTTGTTCTACTAACACAATAAACTGTATATCTCCGGCACTGAACAACATGGCCGAAAACTGGGAGATGTGACGTCATAACACGTCAAAGCAATATGGCCGAATGTCGTGACCTTATATACGACTTCGGTTGCGGCATATCCTTTAATAATATTTATTTAGTACTTATTGTTTAAACAATGTATTATATTGTTAAAGTATTTTGAAAGCCAATATTTAGAATTGCATGCATTAAAACATTCTGTGTTTTTCTTATTTTACCGTCGGTTGATACGAACATTTGTATCAAATTTTTCTTTTTGTCTGTACCTATATAGCATAATAAATTAATTAATGTCTCTTTGCATTTTAGTATTTGAATTATATGACGCACAGAGCAGCGAGCTTATGGAATTGTTAAACAAAATTAATATATTCAAAACTAATAAAAATAGACAAATTTATATACTTTTTTATAACTTTGTTAATTCGCCAAAACAAAACATTAAATGCACCATTTTCTTTAATTTAGAAAAAAAGCAAATTATCTAATAATTAGATCCTGTATTTACCGCCTTTATCATACTGGGTTAGCAAAAAGTACAGACTTGCCACCAAAACGTCGATTTTTAGTTATCTTTTTACTTGTTATAATTTTTTTGTTTTTTTATACTTTTAATTAAAGTTTTTAATGCATTTTTATTATAAAAAGTGTTGAAATTAAGGGAGCAAACATTCTAAACAAGCAAAATTAAAAAAAAACAAAATTCTGAAATATTTCGGATTAAAAGAAAAATAATAATGGCTGCAAATTTTTCTTTCTTTAATTGTTGATCTTTTTTTTTTAATTATTTTTCCCTTAAGTTTTAAGACTTTTATCAGTATAAATGCATAAAAACTTTAAAACTTTTTGTTTGCATTGGATTGAACATTATGATCATTTAAAATCAAAATCGTGATCCTTTAATCCTTTCTTAAAAAATCAATCAAATAAAACAAAAAAACGGCTTGATGGATTGAATCGAAACTTTGTGGAGTTTTCTTTGGGTATAATAAACTGTAAAACGCACACCTAACATTACTGGTGTTCTCAATATTTTTAATTTAGCGCCTTATTATACCAAAAGCCACAAAAAGCCAATTTTCTATTTATTTTTAAAATTAAAGTAAAAATTTTTTTCTTTTTAGCCAAGACCGATTATGGTAGATATATAGTAGTAAGATTTTGAAACCCTCCTTATTTTTTTTGTACCATCAGCGGTTTCTGAGATATAGATGGTTAAAGACAAAAAGGTCATTTTTTGTTCAATTCTCAGCAAGAAGTGGTCGTAACGAACTTTTGAAAAAAGAAAATTAAAGCTAAACGAATAAGCTATCCGATCCATATAGTGGTTAGGTTGGAAAAAATGTTTCCAAGTGTTTAGAATAAAAAAAGGACCGAAAAAATTAAAAAAATCTTTTCGGTATTCATTAGGATTGCGCGGTAGGGGTTGCTTGAATTTGTTTTTCACTGTGGGATCTTAAAACTAGAAACTTCAAGCTTTAAAAATGTGTTTTTATAATATTTTTAAGTTTCACTACGCTAATTTTTAATCGAAATTTAGCCACTTGATAAAAGCCAAAAAAATGTAATTTTTTTGTATTCTTTAACTTTCTTCGGTAGTGTATAATGTATTTGAGAATTTTTTCTATCTTTACTTTGATTTATTATAATAATAAAGAAAATGAAAAAAACGCCTGTTTAATTTAGGTGTTTTAAACATGATTTAAATATTTTTAGATAAAAAATGTTTTAAACAAAAATAGTTTTAAACCTAAACAAATGTTTAAAACGAAACAACTCTGGTGGATATTCTTTGTTGACCTCCAAGTTCTTCCAATTTGTTTTCCACAGAACACGCATGGAACTAGTAAAGGGAGAAGCGCTAGTAGATTACCCAACCAACCACGTACTTTACCAGAGTTAAGGATTGAAATTTAGGTTGGGCGGGTTGCAATTCTCAGAAAGACATCGATTATTTAATTAGAAGCTTGTTCAAAGGCACTTACCGCCATTCAATTATTTATTTGTTTACAGTGTAATAATAGTATAAATTTATATTTTTTCTATTATTACAGCCTCAAAATCAGTTCCGGTTTAACCGATAATACCATACATTTATTTAATTTAAACACCGGTACCTATATTTTATATTTGTAGTCTCTATAAAACTCTCTTTCTAATGACACATATATTACTGGGTGTTTCTTTTTTAAATGACAACCATAGAATGCTTTTCAAGAAAGCTAGATAGCGCCCTAATTTTTGCTTAAAATACTGTGAAAATTAAAAACATTGCATATTTTACTTTCACTAAAAATTATATGGGTATTTAATTTTTTTGGTTAATCACATTTCGTAATTTCGGCTTTTAATGTAGTTGATGACAGAAAATTTAAAATTAAAACATTTAAATAGGGACGCCACTGTTTTGTTATTATTAATAATATTATTAATTTTAAAATAAAATCTTTTTTATTGATTTATAAGAATACAATTTTAATATGTAATTGATGACAGAAAATTTAAAATTAAAACATTTAAATTGGAACGCCACTATTTTATTATTAGAGAATTATTGCACAGTGAAATAATACCGGCCTTATTTTGACATCTGAGCTTGCGCAGGTGCATGGTAGGATAAGGACTCCCTTAATAAGTATAGTGCCTGGCTTTATTTATGTCGGTTTTAGGTCGTGCCTTATTTTGGGCTTATTTTTACTTCGGAACTGTTCGTCTAACCAAACGGCTGCCGATCACAAAATCGAAAAGTTTTTAGAAGTAAAAATACTTAAAACCTTGCTCTTTTAAATGTATTTCTGTAATTGTGTTAAAAAACCCTAAAACCTAAAACAATAAAGAAAAACTACTTAATTTTTTCCACCTTTTTTTATGTTAATGGTACTGTCAACATGATTTGCAATAACTCTACATATTGGGTACAAGCACTATTTAAATAGGGCCAGTATTAATAATTCCCGAGCTTAATAAGGCAACTTGCAATAATTCTCTATTATTAATAATATTACTACTACTTTAATTTTAAAATAAAATCTCTTTTTAATTACTTATTACAATACAATTTTAATTTTTAGGATGATGGCCATATCTGATTTATTTATGAATTTCGTGATTTGGATTATAGGGGTCGAGAACTTTTACTGTTCTCACTGTATAGTTATAGTGACTCGCTTAATTGGGCAAAACTTTGTAAACACCCAGTATACCATAGACCATATATTGTTTTAGTAAAAACCTAAAATAAGAAGTTTTATTTACTACATTTACACGTGTACAATAAATGTTTGTTTAGGGAATCACTACGTTATTAAGCTAAGTATCTATAAGTAAGCATATTTAGTTATGACTTTTAATTAGGATTTTTAAATGGTAAATAAACTTCAGACACAAAAATAAATATTGTTTTTGTATAAAACCGTTTTTAAAATAAATTTAAATTAAACATTTAATTATAATTATCCATATAAAAACGAGTACCTACGATGTTGTTTACTATGTGTAAACATGGACAACTTAAGATGTTTAACGTGTTTTTAGTTTTCTCGACTGAAAAGAATAAAGGTATTGCTTATTAAAATTTTAAACGCTGGATCTTTATAAGGCTTTTAATATATTTTTGAAAAAATGATTTGTCATGGACTGTCACCAGCAAGAAAAAAAAACGAACAAACGATATGTTGTTAAATTACTTCTTGCCGATTTCAATTATTTTTTGGTCCATTGGTACCTTTATTAATAGGATTGTTATTTAAGATGGTGATTGTAAAAAAATGTTTTGTGGTTTTATAGAAAAAAGCCAAGTGAAGCATTTGAACCTAATTTTTCAAACACCCTGTAGCATACCTTAACGTAACAATTATTTAACATTGTATTTGATTTTATTTCCTTATCTTTTCTTACCATTTATTTTTTTCTTCATATTTCTATCCTTATTCTAAATGGAAGTACCAAACAAAAGGGAGAATTAAAAAGTATTTAAATATGCAAATTGGTTTATTTCATTTTAACATTCTTTCTGATTTAACGAGAGTTTTAGTGACTTTTCGCAGTTCTTAAGCTTTCTTTACATATTACATTTCGAAATAGGTTTACACTAATGTACAAGTTTAATAAAGTTAAAAAAAGTTTACACCTTTTTTTTAAAAAACTCTTAATATAAATAATATAAAAAGTACTTTCTATTATAGGTAAAAATACATATTTTTTGAGATACCTCGAATACCACTGCAAAAGATTAACTGGTATTTTTTTTAGGTTTCACGCCATGCATAACTTGTTGTAAGGAATAACTGTTTTTCATAAAATTAATAAAAAAAAGTTTTCCATATGATGCGAACCTAAGTAAATACGCTGTAAAAAAAAACTTTTTGCAATTCCGTATAAAACAGTTTTTTTGTTCTGGTTAGTTCTGGTGTGTATTTTTATATTGTGATATTTTTAATTACTTCAAAAATAATATTTTAGTTTTTTCAAACCCTTGTATAAAATTTTAAATTTATTTTAGGAATATTACTTCTACCTTTTTTAGCATCTTAGCCCATGAGTCATATAATATGTATATGTTATGTTGTATAATTATAACAATAAAAGGTGATAATTTAACAAATGTGAAAAAGATTAACGTTTATCCTATAAGTAGGTACCATCATCACTATTAAAAAAATGCAGCTTTTGGTTTTGCAAAAGAATAATTTTAACTGCCTAAAGGTCTGGCTACACAAAACCGCAACAAGCCCACAGCGTAGCTCAGCCGTCCGTCTGGCTTGTGAAATGCAGAAGGATGCGGAGCAATTTAATATAAAACCTACAATTTTCCAATAATTATTACGTAAGTTTGGAACATATTCTTTTAGTTTTAGTCTAAGGACACCGCTGTTTAAATTTACCGGAAAAAAATAAGATTTTAATGTAATATTATTTATTAAACTGGAGTAAAGTGCTGTATGGGCTGACCTTGCCGGAGCTCCCTTTCATTGAATTATGAATTTCGTAACAACATACATACCTATAACCAGGGTCACGGACAAAAAATAAAGGTGCTAGAATGATTGGGTAAGAAAGAGAAATAAAAAACATATTCTTGAACTTACATAGTCTTGGAAAACCTAGACCAAAAAAAATGCATTTAATAAAATGGCAATACCTGATTTGTTTAATATGTTGTTAGCAATTTTCAATTACTAGCTGCAAAGTCATATTGGTATGCTACTTACTTAGCTTTGTATGGTACATATGTTTTTGGTTTTGGGTCTTGTAGAAAAAACATCGGGACTAGGGTAGTATATTTCGATGTATTAAGCAGTACGGAATTAATGCTATTATAAGGTTTGTTCCAGCAGAATGTTGGAAACATGTTAGCAACAATCGTAACGTAAAAATTGTTACGAACATAGGGCAGAAATGTTGGCAACAGTTTTCTTTTGGAACGAAAAATAAACAAGGCGTGCATACTGCTTATACGTCAATACAAGAAAGGTTATGTTAAAAATTTGTCAGTAATGTTTAAGGAAAGTTTGAAAACTTTTTAAACTGTTTCCAACATGGTTCCAACATCTTAAAACTACCGCTGGAAGAACAAACAATTGTATAATGTTACAAACATGACACTGCTGGAGCGAAAAATTTGATGTGCGCATAATCCCAACGGTTGCAAACAGTCATGACAGCCTGCTGGCTGGAACAAACCTATTATTGATAATTCAAGCTTTTTTATTTATTTAAAGTATTGTAATTTTTGAATTGTGTATAAGAATAATTAAGCTATTACATATAAATCTGTAATACTACCGAGGGGTGCTCACTCTAAAAAATTTGTACATGTATTTCGGGATTTCCCGGAAATCATAGGAATTTTTACGGATTTCTAGAGATTTCTCTAAATCAGTCAAGGATTTCGAATAAATTCCCGAAATCAAATGGATTTCGAAGGATTTCTTGAAATCAGTAGGGATTTCGGAGGATTTTTAAAATTAGTGGGGATTTTTAGGATTTCCCGAAATAATTAACGATTTCTAAGGTTCTAAGTAACCCTGGAAAATCGTTATTTTATTTTTGAAACAGGCTAAATCCAATATCTGCCTCGATATATGCATTATTCTGCTAGTATGCCTAATGTTTTTACAAAAAAAAACATTATATTATACATTTACATACATATCGATATCGGAAAATATCGGCAGAAATGTATCAATAAATTCAATATATCGATATATGGCTGTTCAAGGCACTTCACTCCAAAAAATTTCATCAATTTCTCAAGCCAATCAAAAATTCATCGCCGAAAATAGTTAACGACCAAAAAAAAATAATGCTTACTTAAAAGCATTAACAATTTATCGCTGACAGTAGTTGTTCTGTTGTAGTTTTTGAACGTTTTTACACAATAATAATTTGGTGTCTCTAAAAGGTCTGTACAAAATGCTACCACAAATTCCTTGGGCCAAAATATAACGATCTAATGCAATTTACCTCAGTTCAAAAGTTGACCGTTTGGAAGATACAGGGTGTTAAAGTTTTAATTTTATTTTGGTTATTTTTAAACATTTTCTTTAACATTAAACATTTTCTGATCAAATTTTGTAGGTATTCGGAGGTTTTTTAGGATCGGGAATCGAAAGCTGCCCATATTCTTTTCATAAAATTTAGAGGGAGCCACCTACATTCATTTGTTTTTTTTTTTTAATACCATAACTTTTCGGTGCCTTGGTATAATACGGCATTAATTTAAAAAATCCTTCTATAATTTTTGTCAAAAGTGGTATAATATAATATATAAAACGTTTTATACCACAGAAAATTAATTCCTCACGCTTTATCTAGGCCACCCGGATTTTTCTCAAAGCTCTATAAAAATGCTACCACAAATTCCTTGGGCCAAAATACAACGACCTAATGTAATTTAGCTTAGTCAAAAGGTTGATCGTTTGCAAGATCGTGTCCAAGTAAAAAAATAAAAATAATAAGTAATAAAATTTGACACTCCGTATCTTGCAAACCAGCAACCTTTTGACTAAGGTAAATTGCATTAGATGATTGTATTTTGGCCCAAGGAATTTGTGGTATCATTTTTATAGAGCTTTGAGAAAAATCCGGGTGGCCTAGATAAAGCGTGAGGGATTTATCATGTGTGGAGAAATAGGAGAAAATAATTTTTTATTAAAGCCATATTATACCAAGGCACCAAAAAGTTATGGTAGTTTAAAAAAGCAAAGGAATGTAGGTGGCTTCCCTACATTTTCTGGGAAAAATATGGGCCCAACCCAATTTGGTGAGAAAATGTTTAATGTTAAAGAAAATAAATAAAAATAACCAATATAAAATTAAAATTTGGACATCCTGTATCTCCCAAACGATCAATTTTTGGACTAAGGTAAATTGCGTTAGATCGTTGTATTTCGGCCCAAGAAATTTGTGGTAGCTTTTTGTACAGACCTTTTAGAGACAACCTGTATATCAAAAAAATAAATAATATCGATATTTGTAAAAATACATCGATATTATTTTCAAATATATCAATTACCATCTCTAGCTGCGACTCAACACCTTGGGTAAAAACGAAAAAGAATCGTGGAAGTTAGTTTTTATCGCAAATTTTGTAGCGGGTTAATATTTTTTAATAAAAAATGGTATATACAGCATTTTTTAAAATAAAAATAATTTTTAAAATTCCCATTAATTTTAAAACAAATTTGATTTGTAGACTTTTTATTTGATGCACGGTTTTCGCGTAAATAAATAAAAACCATTACTCGGCACGGTCTTTTTGTATGGATAATCAAATTCTATTCTTTAATTAGATAGGGATTTGATTGTGCCGAAAAATGGTTTTTATTTATTTACGCAAAAACCGTGCATCAAATAAAAAAAGTAAAGAGATCAAATTTATTCCAAACTTGGGAATTTTTAAAATTATTTTTATTTTGGAAAAATGCAGTGGCGTACCATTATTTTATTAAAAAATATTAACCTTAAACCCTCATGGACGGCACTGGTAATAATTAATTTTTTTCTTGTATGCCAAAAAATGTGACTTGATGCATAGAAGCCGTTTCTCAATTTTTTTTTAATATCTCAAGTGGTATAAAAATTATAATAAAAAAATAATTTTTCAAAAATTTTAACACCCTGTAGTTCGAAAACTCAGACGTTTAGGACAAATTTTTATATGAAGTTTTTTCATATTTTTTAGTGTAGAATTAGCTCTTAAAGTTTGGACGTCACTTGTGGCCCACCCTCAGAGACAGTTAAGCGACGCGTCTGGTATTTACCCTTACTACAGTACTGAAGTGTGTGATTTTGACGATGATTTCGGAGATTTCGAAGTTGATTTTGAGATTTTGATAAGGATTTCGGCTGCGATTTCGGGATTTCGGCTGTGATTTCGGGATTTCGGCTGGGATTTCGGGATTTCGGCTGGGATTTCGCGCAGACTATGCGATTTCGACGGATTTCGATGGGATTGCCAGGGATTTCGGACAAATTTGTACATGTATTTCGGGAGTGAGCACCCCTCGAATACTACACTTTAAATGATAGCTAATCGTATGACAAAAGAAAAGGGGTTAGTAGAAAAATATGTTTTAGTTAAACAAGAAGCCCTAGTTATAATATTAATACATAATGCTATAGACTCAGGTTTAAAATTTTCCGAATCAATCAGCCTTACTTGCCCCTACCATTGTTAACCCGGTCCCGGTACGGGCTCGCTGCGGTTATGTGTGGTCAGACCTTAACATTTTCACTATTTCAAAAACATTTTTTCCAACGACTGTTAAAAATGCTTTTTTAAAGCGTAATTATAAAGAAGAAGTACTTAATTTTATTAGACTACCCAAAATTTTATTTATTTAAATATAAATCCATGCACTGCCGGAATAGTAACAGTACCAAAACTAAAATATTAAATCAATAATTCCGCCATTACCTTCGTATGCTGTGTTAACAGAAATTTAAAATTTGACAGTTTTTGATTAAACTTAACAAAAATTATTAAAAATAACTTTTAATAATAAATTCTAATAAATCAGTAATTTAACTTATAAAACTTACACAATCGAGTCGTATAAAAATGCAGTATGCATTTTTACTATTATTGTTGTAGAAATCTTAAACTAGCAAGTTAAAATCGGATTCTGCATACAAAATTATATAAAGGGTGTTTTTTAAATGTGTAGGAAAAATTCTACGCCAAATTCTTGATGCTAAAGCATGATCTTTTAACAAAACTTACCTGGGTTCAAAAGTGGATGATTTTCGAAGATATAGTTATTTTGTTTCTATTAATACATAATACATATTTAAATTTTGTACAAAACTTTGCTCTTATTTAGATCTTTATCTTCAAAGCCCATAGCCAAACATAATTTTAGTATTGAATTTGGCTTACATTTTTTACATTTATGTGGTTGGTAAGATAATATTACTTTTGGTAAAAAAACGAGAGAGGTATCGTAATTTATTATTTTTCCTTGCGTTTTCGCTGCATAGTTATCTTTTTTATGCAATGGTATACATTTTCTTAAACGTTATAAATAGCAGTGCCCATTGCCCATTCATTATCTGCTACCTTTACAACACGCTTTCTGTTGATGCTTATATTGGCGATACATCAATCCGGCGCCACCGACAGCACACACCTTGTTTTGTATGGAAACGCCACTTATTTTTTGACTTCATTTTATTTTTATATTTCTGTTATATAGCAAATATAATAATAAATATATAAAGATAGTTTCAAATATTTACTTGTAACGGTTCAAAAATTACAAATAACAGACTCTAAATGAACCAACGCATTATACAGGTTGTTTAAAAATTAAGTAGAATACTGGGTAGCTGCAAATTTTATAAGAATTTCTGAACCCCAAATCTATAAAATTATAAAAGTTTTAATTTTACTACATGGTTGTATTAGATTAAGACGCCACTGGACTTGAAAGGTTAAATTAAGTCGAAGCCCAATAAGCCGCTTGGGACAATAAATAATACTGCGAATTTTTATTCAACTCGGTTAAGGAATGTACCGATTAAAAAAACTAACACCCTGTATCTTGAAAACAATGCATTTCTGGACCTATATGTATATCAACTTTTTTTTATAAAATTAGCTTATAAGTAGGTCCTCAAATTTTTGTCACAACAAAAAAATTCTTAAAATTTGCAGCTGCCTATTTTTCTCCAACTAATTTTTGAAAATCCTTTAAAATTTTTTTAACTGTCTTTAAACTCATTATTTTAACCGCGTCAGTGGTCCTTATTTTAGGGTTTCTATCTTGGTTCTAAATAAAATTAGGTAGGTACCCTAATTTAATTAAAAAAATCGGTCAGTTACTCACGATAGTTGAACGTGACAACGTCAAAAAACCTTTATCGCCGCAAATATGGTTGCTATAAACAATTGACACCACATTTATTTTTCACTGCACACTCACTCAAGTAGGAGAGAAACAGATGTCGAACGACGCGGAGATTGTGCCTCTTTGTCCCTTGTTCCGCGCTCTTGCTTGCACTTCAAGCCTTAAATAGAACGCGCGAGGTAACGGCAAATGAATAATGGTTTTTGGTGCATGCACCGGGTCCATCGAATTATAAGACGTTGACGGTCCAAAATTGGTAAAAATGCACTACTTTTGATTAATTCTCTGCAATTTTTATAATATCATAACCAAATTTTAAATAAAATTGCGAAAACGTCTTGAGGTAAAGATACAATTAATACACTTATGTGGTAAAATCAAAATATTCTTTAATTTTGTAAAACTGAGATAACTTTGATTTTCGTCAAAACTATGACTTGTTTTTTTACCACTGTGCATAACGTTTTTTATCTAAGAAATGAAAAAAGTTTCAAAATTGGTTAAAATTCAAAAAGTTATGGGCTGTTGCATTTAGAAAAACAGGGTAGCTAGGTTTATTTGTTGACTGGTTTATTATGTAAGAGTTATGCTGGATTTATAGATTGACGTTTCTATTTCCGTTTGCCATTTGACGTTTTCAGTTAAAAGATAAAACAGCAACTTTGCATTTGTCAATTTATAGTTTCTGGTTACCGCTTTAATATACCATATTAGAAACCGAAACGTCAAACGGCGATCGGGAACGGAAACGTCAATCTATTTTAGCTTTATAAGCAGCTATATGAATTTAATTTAACAATAATGCCATGGGGCATCTCCAGCTTTCGCCAAGGCAACTGTATGCCTTAACACATTTATCAACAAATTAATGCCGGCCCTAATTAAGTTATAGATAGTTTACTATTGTATTAAGTGTTTTGTTCTTAATTTTCGTATGATGCTAAAAAGACGAAAATAACTTTTTTAATACATACTTTGCTAACGCCTAATTTTGTTATAAATACATTTTAAAGGATCACGTATAAAAGTTATAAATCAATATTAATAATTTTTTAAATATAAAAAGTTATGTCAGAACAACTAGTTACAAAGTGTCCCAACTCTATTTATACAAGAAATAACTTTGCCCCTGTACAAGATAAAAAATAAATTTAAAGTAAAAAATGTTTATTCGGATACACTCTTTTACTGACAGAAATAGTTATTAAACATTATTTTATTGACAAGTGGATTTTTTAAATAAAATACCCTGTATATTTTAACAAGTTTTAATTCTGTACTAAATTCTACATAAAAAATGTATAAAACACTGTACGCCAATTATTTCTGATTTTTAAGCTATATGCTGGTATACTCATTTACGATTAAAAGTAAAGAAAGAAAATAATATTTTGTTTCAAACTATTTTTAAATAATTATGTTCTTGTCAGAATGACAAGAGATATAATACCATGTAATTAATTACTTTTTATTGTAAAAACTACTAATAGTTATGTCAGCAATTTAATTTATTTTTGATACATATTTACTTAATTGCACTAAAAAACAGCAATACGTCAATTATGACTGGTTTCTAGGTTAAGTAAGTAAATATGTAACTAAAATTAACTAAATGACTGACTTACTTATTAGTGGTTCTTA
Source organism: Listronotus bonariensis (assembly GCA_014170235.1). Lineage (NCBI taxonomy): Eukaryota > Metazoa > Arthropoda > Insecta > Coleoptera > Curculionidae > Listronotus > Listronotus bonariensis. The sequence continues at coordinate 409,490 of JACEGR010000052.1, read as the reverse complement.
CAATGGAAGGTTATTTATTACATAGTATTATATTATTTGTCACTCTGACAGTGACAAAACTATTTGAAAATAATTAAAACCATAATATTTATTTATATGGGGACAAACCAAGGACGAAAATAAACTTGGGTCTCGGACAATACCCTACTGTGTTCCAGGCCGAAATTGTAGCCATAGAACAATGTGCTAGGGAAATCATCAGAAGGAGCTATGAGGATAAAACCATAGTAATCTATTCGGACAGCCAGGCAGCCATCAGGGCACTCAGTTCATGCAAAATCAGCTCCAAGCTGGTGCGGGACTGCGTAATTGCCCTGGAAGAGGTGGGTGCGTCCAACAAGCTAACCATTGCCTGGGTACCAGGACACGAAGGCCACGAAGGCAATGAAGAAGCCGATAAATTGGCAAAGGAGGGGGCTGCTAGGACAATGGTAGGTCCTGAGCCCTACTGTGGTATTCCATCATGCCAGGTAAGGTCATCCATTAGATCATGGATTATGAGGGAATCACAAGACTGGTGGAGGAGAACACCAGGACAGCGTCAGGCGAAAGTGTTCATCAAGGCTTACTCGCCAGAATTTACAAAAGACCTTCTGAATTATAACCGGAAGGCAGTAAGAATAATAGTGGGTCAACTGACAGGTCATTGCAGACTGAATAAACACATGGAAACTATGGGCCTGGCAGAAGAAAACCTATGTAGGTTCTGCCAGGAGGAGGAAGAAACCGCAGAACACGTATGGTGCTACTGCGAAGCTCTTTGTCGTCTGCGGTTTGCAAGGCTGGGTGAAGAAAAACCTAAAGCGGCAAGATATACCAAGGGGCCAGTTTCAAGCTTGTGGAGTCTGATTAAACAGACCGGCTTGGATAGTGTGCTCTAACCTATGGACGGAGGACACACAATAAACCTGAGCAGGTTGCAGTGGTAGAGGATATGCAATCCACCTCCTAATCTAATCTAATCTAATCTAATAATATTTATTTTCTTTCCTCACTTTTAATTGTTTTTCAGTATAACAGTATACTTTTTTTTATCTTTGGACAAACCACGAAGACTAAAAGCCTAAATACTAACGTACCGTGGGTGTCTTAAGCGAGGTAAGAGGGAGTTTGTTGACACGGGACTTAAATACTTGAAGATTTGGTGGGGAAGGAAAGGCCTCCGCGGGCAGCAGGTTCCACAATCTAGAAACTCTAGGGATAAAAGAACGAACACAGTGAGAAGTTCGGGGCCTGTCCAGTTGGACCGTATATGGATGCATACGCGCGGGACCATGAGTTTCTCTGTTGGGAACCGTGAGTGGAGGAACTATACTGGTATTTCAAAAACCAGCAATAATTTACGTATACATTTCTGATGTAGCATTTATTACAGAGTCAAAATTTGTTAAAATATAGGTTGTTTCATTAAAAAAACTCACTTGACAGGAGAAAGTCTGTTTTCAAGACACCTTGTATATTAAGTGGTACTATCAGTAAATAAGACTGTATCCAAATAAACATTTTGTCTTTTAAGTTTATTTTTGTATCGTATACAGGGGCACAGTTATTTTGTGTATAAATAGAATTGGGACATCCTGTATAGGACAGAGACTGTATTAATTTATACTTGAGAAAAAAAACACAACCATAAATAATATTTTTATTTATTAAGTATTACAATGCCTATATTCAACACTTAACAGGCAGTTTTCATGATGTCCATTAAATTTACCTATTTTAAATTTCTGTCTTCTGGTTTGTTAGATTTTTTGGATGACTTTACATCTTAGCCTAAAATAAAGATAGAGTATAAAAACAATAGTATATTACATAACAAGGGTGGAAAATGACCTTTTCCTACGACCACTTGTGAAAATAGCAAATAGCACACTGATTTCATGCATAGAAAATGCGTTATATCACACTAGTGTTGCAAAGTACTTTACAGCACTAGTGTTGCAAAGTACTTTACAACACTGGTGTGATACATATTATGATGTCATTCTGAAAACTGCTATAGGTTTTGCAAGTGACATATTTATTGTAGTGACAGTAAAAAAAACTTTTTATTTACCTTAAACGGTAGAAACCAAATTAGCGAAAATCATCTTATTTTATATTTATTAAAATTTACGAAAAAATAAAAACATAAACAAAAATAGACATAACCACAAAAACAACTTTCACTGACTGGCACAGTGTTGTCAGGTGAGTAGATCAAATTAAAAATCTCCCTTCTACCTTTGAGCACGTACTTCATAGAGGCAGCCTTGCCGCTTGACCGTTCGACCTAAAGCGCCAGAGAAAAAAAGCCTATAGATCAAATTCCTTCCTCTCTTTCTTCGTGTACTCAAACAACTAGTTAAATCTTTTTTTTTTAATCTCTAATTAAACCTAAGGCTAATACACACTTTATGAATCCACTTTCTTTTATCCATTCATAAATAGAATCAGACCCTTCCGACGTTGCCAAATACTTTCCATATTTTGCATGGTAACTGACGTTTGGTAGTCGTTTTTTCCTTACTTTTAGGACTTTAGGTTATGCATTTACAATTTTTATATTTTTTATATTTTTTCTTAAAAATATGAGGAAAAACTGTTATTTTTACTTAATTTTATATGTGATGTTCAGTTTCATTAACTCGTTTTACCAATTTTACCCCACCCAGCACCCCTTTTCACTCCCCAATCCCGTAAGTTTATTTAATGATATTTTTAAAAAACGGAATATTTTGAATATGCACCACTTACGTTTTATTTAGAAGAGTGTCTAAAATATGTAAGAATCGATAATTTTTAAAAAACACTTATAATAGCAGAAAACCGTATTAAACTATTAGCGTTATTACCTAAGAAAACCATACAATTTTTATTAAGTGAGGGCCTTTTTAAATTCCAAAATGATAAAAGTTATATAATGCTTCTGGTAGGTGATTTTCGATGTAAAAATATTGTCAAAACAGTATAATATAGCAGTGAGGAAAAGTATATATCACACTAGTGTTGCAAAGTAAATATCACCCTAGTGTTGCAAAGTTCTCAATTGTTTTTTATTTTTTCTGAACAGACAAACTTTAATTTATTTATTTTTTGGTGAATAATTTGTGGTCGTAGGAAAAATAGTGTACAGTACTCGTGTGAAAATGACTTTCTTACACTCGTGGGTTTGTCGCACTCGGCTAACGCCTCGTGCTACAATATTCCCACTCGTGTGAAATTAGTCATTTTCCACACTTGTAATGTAATATACTATTTTCACACGAGTGGGAAAATTGTTGCACGAGGCGTCAGCCGAGTGCGACAAACCCACGCGTGTAAGAAAGTGATTTTCACACAAGTAATGTACCCTATTTTTCCTACGACCACAAGTTATTCACCAAAAAAACAATAAAAATTGTTTGTCTTCACGGAAAAAATAAGAAAACAATTGAAAACTTTGCATCACTAGGGTGATATATACTTTTCCTTACTGCGATATATTATACTGTTTAACAATATTTTTATACCAAAAATCACCTACCTAGTCGTTTTTTATCATTTAAGAATTTAAAAAGGTCCTCACTAAAAAAATATTGCATGACTTTTTCAATGTAAATCCCATTAACAGCCTGATAACTCCAAATTTATTTTAAATAACAATGACAGCGATGACAGCTTTATATTATACTTTGCAACACTAGTGCTGTAATAGTATATTACATTACAAGGGTGGAAAATGACTTATTTCACACGAGTGGGAATATTGTTGCACGAGGCGTTAGCCGACTGCGACAAACCCACGCGTGTAAGAAAGTGATTTTCACACAAGTAATGTACACTATTTTTCCTACGACCGCAAGTTATTCACCAAAAATCAATAAAAGTTGTTTGTCTTCGCGGAAAAAATAAGAAAACAATTGAAAACTTTGCATCACTAGGGTGATATATACTTTTCCTTACTGCGATATTTTATACTGTTTAACAATATTTTTATATCAAAAATCACCTACCTAGTCGCTTTTTATCATTTAAGAATTAAAAAAGGACCTCATTAAAAAATATTGCATGGCTTTTTCAATGTAAATCCCATTAACAGCCTGATAACTCCAAATTTATAATGATAACAATGACAGCTATGACAGCTTCATATTATACTTTGCAACACTAGTGTTGTAAAGTACTTTGCAACACTAGTGTGATATAAGGCATTTTCTATGCATGAAAACAGTGTGCTATTTACTATTTTCACATGTGGTCGTAGGAAAAATAAATAACCCAATCGGAATTAGTAGTACATACCCACACTCCGGGACAAAACAAAACCGGCCAAAAAAAAGAGGATTTTTAAATTTAATTCAAAATTATTTGTTGGTTTTATGCCAGATTTCAATGATCAATATGCTCCTTTAATTAAAATTATTATCTAATATCGAAGTTGTAACAAGTTTTATTACATTTAGTGTTTTACCGGGAAAATCCAAATGTTGCATTTTGACCTGAATTTTTGAACACCCTTTCAAATAATGTATTGTCGCAATTTTTTACCAAAGTTTTCCATCACTTCTAAACACATTGTTTTTTTTTATTCGTGTTAAAATTTTTATTTCAAAAATAAATATAACTTTTTAAAGAAATGAATGCAGAATGTATTGCAAAAAATTGGGAGCAACTTAAATGGAGAGATGGCAATATTTCTAAACTAGTGAAAAGTGAGACGTAAGATCCTTCTTCTTTTTGCTTTACAAATACGTGGTTTTTTTGTTATTTTAAAAATTAAAGAATAAAAGAAAAAATAGGTGAGGGGACCGTTTTTTTCGCTCTTGAAAAAATTTGAAAATTTTGTTTCCTTCTAGGGGCGCCAAGATTTTTGTTTCTTGGCACCTCAAAACCTTACACTCTTTTTCTCGGCCTATTGCCCCCCTCAGAAAGTCGATATGACCGCCCCTGGCATAGGCCAATAATTTAATGATGAGAACCCTTTTAAAACCTTTTTAGGGGTCTACCATGAATACGAGTCTACCATGAATAATTATACCACCATATATGAAAGCGGCGCTGTAACCCAGCCTGTCAATGTCAAATGTTTTGGGTGTCGGACTGGGCAAACGCGGTAAAAAAAAATATATTTTAAAAAATACATTGTCTCCAAAATACAGGGTATGTAGCGACTGGAGCGGAACCTAAACGAAAACTTCCGACACAAAAATTTCTTGTTTTTTTTATTATCATTTTATTTCGAATAACCAAAAAAATATTTTTTTAATTAAAAATTTAATTTTTAGTTTATAAAAACTACTTTTTCTAATTTATTATTAAGTTTTGGATTTGGGAGAATTTTGGGGTCGGTTCTTAAGACTTAGGGATAAACTAAATGCATTTTATAAACATTTTAGTGTAGTGGTCTTAAATCTTGCGATTTTGCGATTAATACTAGTAGTAATACTAAAATTAAATTTCGTACCTAATAAACTCGGTCTTAAATAACAAAAATATTAAAAAATTAAAGTCGCCACTTGAATTAATAAATTTATTTAAGGTATGAGTAAATAGGCCTTTTTATAATGTAAATAATACCAATATTAAATTTATTTAAAGTCAAATAATAAAAATAAAAGATATTTATTAAAATTGGAGTAACTATTTTAAAAAATAACACTTTGTACTTCGAAAGAAAATCTGTTGCTCCTCGTAAAAGTAAAAAAAAATAAAAATATTCTTAACAGATCTAATAATGCCAACAACATTTTGTATTGGAAAAAGTCGTCCATTTTTCTCAAAGAGACCTCTTAATATGATAAGTAAAAAGTATAGGACAAACTCGAAGTCTGGGTCTCAGTCAAATAACATATATTTTTAAGACAAACGTTACACATGTTTCCCCGTCTCGAGCATCATCAGACCTACAATAAATAGAAAAAACCTAATATATGCCAATACAACAAATAAACTTAAATTACCTTTGAAACAATAAGACATTATCTAAACATAATATAATTTAAAAAACAGCACACTACATATTAAAATGACAACAATGAATGAGGTTAGATCCACGGGTAAAAAATTATAAAATAAAACAAAAATTAAAATTATAAAGTTTTACGCCAACCGGGTTCGAACTTACAACCTTAAGATTTCAAGTCCGAACCTCTACCATTAAACCATCAAAGCTTACGAATTACCAGTCTTGTAAGTTATTGAAGACTAAATTTGGTGCGAAATTGAAAACGTCATTGACGCAATTTAAGACTGGGCTTTTCTTAGCTCTGGTTATTTCCATCTTCTCAAGAAGGCTGGATCGGCTATCCAAATCAGGCGTTTATTCGCTAAACTGTGGAGACTGCTCTGCTATTTACGTAGGGCAGTCTGGTAGAAGAATATATCTACTAGGGTACATGAACACCTTAGCCTTTATAATAAGTACAAAGACTCTGACATCTCGAACACAAAATCAGCCTTTACCATTTACTAGAATCAGGGCACACATTTTCAGCCATAGGAAATGTAAAGATTTTGCACGAGTGTCAGAAAAGCAAGAAATTGGACCTTCTTGATAAGATGGAAATAACCAGAGCTAAGAAAAGCCCAGTCTTAAAGTGCGTTAATGACGTTTTCAATTTCGAACCAAATTTAGTCTTCAATAACTTACAAGACTGGTAATTCGTAAGCTTTGATGGTTTAATGGTAGAGGTTCGGACTTGAAATCTTGGTTGTGGGTTCGAAGGTAACCTCATTCATTGTTGTCATTTTAATATGTAGTGTGCTGTGTTTTAAATTATATTATGTTTAGATAATGTCTTATTGTTTCAAAGGTAATTTAAGTTTATTTGTTGTATTGGCATATATTAGGTTTTTTCTATTTATTGTAGGTCTGATGATGCTCGTGACGGCGAAACATGTTAAACGTTTGTTTTAAAAATATATGTTATTTGACTGAGACCCAGACTTCGAGTTTGTCTTATACTTTTTACTTAACATTTTGTATGATTTGAAATTTATATTTCTCTTAAAAATAATTTTAAATATCTTTAGCTCAAAGACTACCTACCTATTTGCCACATCGTCCACAGTATCTACCACCACCGTGCCGTCCTCCTCCCCTTCCTCCTTTAAATAAAATTAATTTATCATTATGTATTTTAAAAATACTAACAAATATATATTTTTTTCCACGACCGTTAAAAAATTTTAGTTTTTAGTCGTTAACAGGAAGATAAAGTACTCCATTCTAGTACACTACATAAAGTGTTAAAAAATAAACTTTTTTAACACTTAGCAGCTTTTTCACACTTTTAATTTGTGTTTTGTTTTCATGCCTACTACAATTTAACTTAAATATCAGTTTCATTAACTCAACCAAACGGTCAAGTTACCTTTGATTTCGTCATTATTTCTTTTAGTTCATGTGTCACTAATTTTAAAATTTGACAGTTTGCGAATAAATTTAATAAAAATAATTTAAAATTAATAGCTTTAATGAATTTGGATGACTAAGAAACTGAAATACTGTTTTAGAAGAGGATAATTGTCTTTTAAAAATAAGGAGGCCATGATTTTTTGTTGCAATATAATGGCTGTGCTGCAAAAACTAAAATTAAAAGGTTTAAATAAATAAAACATTTATAAACTGGTAATTTGGGAAATTTTATACGGTCGTAGAAAAATATAGTATGTAACACATGCATAAAGTGTCTTTTATTACTCATAGGATCGCCGCATTCGCCTAACGGCTCGTGCTGTCAAACTTCCCATTCGTAAAAAAAGTATTCCTTTATGGACTTGTTACATAAATTACTATTTATGTAACCATAGAATATTAAACCCTTATCTTTTTTATTAGTTTTACAAAAAAATAAGTGGCGAATATTCCTAAACTAAAGTAGTTTATAATTTTTCAATTCCATTAACTTTAATGTTAGATTCAGTGTGTATAGTTTTTTTATAACTAAAATTATTAATAACTAAGTAATTAAATTTTTAAGATCCATAAACATACAAAGGCAATTACGGAATGTTGCCTTTAAGGAGTTATTTCCACTTGAGATTTTAAAACAAATCGTTTTTTTAGTATACAGTGTGTCTAGGTAAGTTGGCGTCATATGGGAAACTTTTATATTATTGATTTTACGAAAATAAATTATTCCCTATAAAAAGTTTTGCATGGTCCTTAACTTAAAAAGCAACCATTAGGTATTAAATTGTATCAGTCATCTAGGAGGTTTGGCCAAAAATTTAATTTGTTTAAGAGTAAAATATCTGTATTTTTGCTAATATCAAAAATTGTTATAAAGAAAAGATCTTTAAAATAAAAAATTACGTTTAAATATGCAATTTTGTTTATTTACTAAAAAAAATATATTTTTTACGATTTATTCTAGCATTTAAATAATTTAGACCCGAGATTTCTTGCTCATCACCAGACAGTTTTTAAGGAGGTTTTTCGGAAGATCCACTACAGGAGCAAAAAACTCAATATTCTTAAAAGTAAACCGCGAAATTGTAAAAAATAATAAATTCCCTATATTTACAAGTTCTTTGTGCACTTTGTGATTTTTTGATAAAATGCCTCTTTATAAAAAAATATGAAAAAAGATTTTAGCAAAAATTTATGAAATCTTTTAAATAAAGAAGTTTTAAGCAAATAAAATATATTAATTAAAAACTGCAGAATCATTTAAATTTTACTTACCGCCCCCTCCAAATCCACCTCCAAATCCACCACCACCTCCCCATCCTCCGCCTCCTCCAAACCCTCCACCTCCACCTCCTCCAAAGCCACCCCCTCCTCCAAAACCACCTCCCCTACCACCCCAAGGTGTAGGAGATCTCTTATCTCGTACCTGGGTGTCTTCTATCGGAACGGGCTCATTTTCTGCCTAAAATATACAAAAAATATAGAAAGTGTTACTTAGGTATAAGCAAAAGACAATTGTAGTTTCACTATAGACTCCCAGAACAATGCTAAATTTTTGATCATCAGTTTGGACGCTGGCTTGGCTGAATTTATGAAGCGGCAAATTATACGTATTGTTTACGTGTGTACTCGATGGATACCCGCTTCATAAATTCCACGAAGCGAGCGTCCAAGCTGATGACCAAAAATTTAGCATTGTTTTGGGTGTCTATAGTGAAACTACAATTGTCTTTGGTATAAGTAATAAATGTATTACCTAATTTTTTTTGAGTATTAAAAAAAATAAACATCCGCAAATTTTTTACTCCAAGATGCAAGGTGTTAATCTTAAAAGGTTTTTGGATTTAAAGAGTGTCTTCGGAAGTTCTTACCAAATGGAAAAATTTTTAATTATTAACTTTACGAAAAAAAGTGTCCTTTCCTAAAAATCCTGCTTGATAAAAAGAAAATATTTGTATGTTGGATGTACAGTGTGGCCTAAAACTTGTCGACTTGTTTAAAATTAAAATACGGAATATTTCCTATCTACGATACGAAACTTTAAAAGGAAATTTCCAATGTCATTTTATAAGGAAAAGTTACTATAAACATATGTCCGAAAATGTTTGTTGTTCAGATACAGGGCGCTATTTTTTTAGCTAGGTATTTTATAAATATCTTAAATATGATCCCACCGGAACCAAAGTTAATCCAGTTAAAGCTTTACAAGTGGTTTAGTTCCAAATTTTACCCTAATCGGTTTAAGGGTATTTAAGATATTTAATAAATACCGACTTTCTTAAAAAGTTTAATGCCCTGTATCTCAGAAACAAAGCAATTGCGGAAATATGTTTATGGAGACTTTTCTTCCTAAAATACAATAGGAAATATATTTTTAACGGTTCGTGCCGTAGTTAGGAAATACCCTGTACATATATTAATTTGGAAACAAGTAATTTTAAACCACCCCGTATATCCAACATACGATAATTTTGTTTGAAATGCATTTTCTCATTAAGCAAGAAGTTTTATGTAAAGGCACTTTTTTGGTAAAGTTAATAATTAAAAGAACTTAGAAAGACACGCTGTATTTAAAATATACAGAGTGGCTCACCATATAATTTGACACGGACTGGATAATCATAGGCTTGTAGAAAAAAAACTAAATTAAGGAACATTTAGAGGTCGAATGAGGGTACAGTATAAAATTATTTTAGTCTATACAGGATGTCTTAAAAAGAGTGACGCAACAAGGATATATTTTTTTTTTAATTGAGAGACCCTAATTATATGACGGTTTTGGTGTTTACATAAAAAGTTCTCAAGTTTGGTATAGTTCCAAGAATATAATTTTATTCGTTTTTGTGATATTTGATTTTTTAATGCCGAGGTGCAATTAATTTAATTTAATTTTAACACTATTAACTCTGTGAACTTTCAATCTTGTAACAAGATTAGAAAGATTCTGCCATATTATACGTAAGTCATAACGTCATCAAAATTTGTACAGGGTGCCCAAAAATAATTTTACTTCTTCAGGAATTTAAATATTTTAATTATTATTTTTTTATTTTAAATGGAATACCCTTGATTTTTTACACCACATGATAACTAATAAAATACTTTTTCAAATGGTGTGTAGGTTGCGTATAGGGGAGAATGGGGAAGGTTTTGACACTGGGAGCCTATGGACACAATCAAATTTACCGCCAAATCCATTTAAATATTATAGCGCGTTGTCCGGTAGTCGGGAAGAAAGTGCCTTTAGTGTTCATAGTTAATTCAACAGCGAAGGTATGTTATAGTCGAGGTTAATTAAAAAATACGTTTTTTGTTATTTCGAAGTAGGTAATATTTTTCCAGAGAAAAAGTTGCAATTTCTTCTTATTTTTTTTATAACACCCTATTATTTTGTCATGTGTGTGTACATTTAAAGTTTTAAAAATACTTATTTAGGGTTTTATCGTTAACAGTATTAACGTACCCATAAAATCGCCATTCTGTCAAATTTTAGCATGGGGGATCAGTCGTCCAACCCCTAGCTAAATGTCCAGAGCCTCCCATAATTAATTTTTAGCTTACATTTTTTTTTCTTATAAAAATGCCCCAAATGTACAAAAAAATACAAACTGAGCTTTTTATTCTGAATCTGTAAAGCAAGCTGCCATCGATGTTACTGATAATAAGCTAAGTTATCGAATTTTTGTTGATTTTCAAAAATAGATAACTCTTAAATATTTTGTTAAAATTTGATGTTTTTATGTCCAGATCCTTTCCGTATATGGGGTGGATCTGGACACTTGACATATAGTCATTTTCTTGTTAAAATACCAACCATATTTCATGAAAAATATTTGGTATTTATTAAGTGATAAGATATATTACTAAGCGATACTTATACACAAAAGAATAATTTTAAAATTTTTATAATGTACACGAAAAATAGTATTGATCAAAAAGTGTCCAGACCCTCCCCGCTCTCCCCTACCTATCTTTTCTACTTTTTAGAAAATTCCGTTTTTACAAATTTTTTGTTCAAATGTTGATTGAAATTCAAGTTTGCTGTGATATAGCAGCCATTTGTAATTTCCTTAAGGTTATAACAACGACTATTTATCGATTACTGGTATATTTAGTCAGATAGTCATTATAACTGATTAGAAGTATTAGTAGCGTGGTTTAACTTTATCATTACCATATTTAGTTTCAATAAGTATTATTTAAAAACGTACTATAAGTAACGAATTAAATTTTGTCTGTAGATTCTACAAAAAGTAAAGGGTAATAAAATAGGTTATAAATTGTGCCATTTTTAGACCAATCTAAATTCCACAATAATTGCTTAGTTAACGGACATAGCAATATTATAGCCTTCTTAGATTAAAAAGACATTTAAAATAAAAATAGAAAAAAGTGACCAAATATGGAATACCATTCTGTTTTTTACACATAATTTGCATAAACATTATAAATAAAAATTTTTATAGTAATTATTACCAATTATATATTTGTCCTATTTTGTAAAAACTTTAAAGTTACATTGATCAATTTTAATAAAGATTAAAAAAAAGCAAAAAATGGTTAGGATAGCCAAATATGGAATACCTACCCAACCAGAAACTTTTGGACACTTTGGTATTACATAGAAAGCGACTCTGGATTCAGCGAAATTATTGTACCCAGAGACCACACCAACGCTGTGGGTGTCCTAAGCCAGGTGGACACGGGACTTAAATACAAGGGGAAAAGGAGATACCTCCGCGGACAGAAGTTTCCATTATCTAGATACACTAGGGATAAAAGAACGAACAAAGTGGGCAGTTCGGGGCCTGACCAGTTGGACCGTATAGGGATACATTCGTGTATCACTACAAGTTCCTCTATTGAGAACCGTAATAAGTGTAGGAACTGTACTGGATAATTCCCCAGAGTAAAAGCCACAGAAGTACCTATAAAAAAGGGCTAAATCCCCCACAGGCTGGTGATAAACGAGAGAAAGAAGCCTCTCTGTAAGCAAAGATTCTTTTATGAGACGAAAAGCCCTTTTTTAACTTGATTCTTGTCTTCTAATTCTTTTCTTGCTCTATCAGAAACTTTTTAAATAATCAAAGAACCCATATTTGGGTACTATGATCTGTCCATATTTGGATTTTCCGACGACTTTAAACTAATTTTTATATTTTTTTATTTTTTAATTCGTGCACTTTCTGTACAAAAAAGCGTATTTTTAAAATACCTTAAAAAGTTATGAAAAAGCGATAAATCAAAACGTTGCTACAGCAACGAAGTGGTATGCACTACTGGCATGTTACCTCTTCTACTCGCAATAAAAAAAAGAGACAAATCTCTCTAATTGCGTGTGTGAGTTTCAGTTTAAGAGAAATGCCGGTACTTTATATTAGGGATACTATTCTATATTCGGTCACTTTCCTCTATGTAAAAACCTTATTTATTAAAAAAGTACAAGAGATAGCTATAGCATAACACGGATTTTTATTCAATATACAGTATAAAAATACAGGGTTTTTAATTAAAATTAAAGAGTTATTGCTATTTGATTTTCTGAAAATAATATATATATTTTTTTAAATACCCACTACAACATTTAATCATGATATGAGTTACGTATAATATGTCGAACTCCTTCTAATCTTGTAACAAATTTTAAATTCCAAAGAGTTAATAGTGTTAAAATAAAATTATATTAATTGTGTAAATAAATATAACAAAAATGAATAAAATTAGACACTTGGTACTATAAACAAACGTAAACTGTTTTTCTTTCTACAGTCTAAAACCGTCATAAAATATAGGGTGTTCCATTAACAAAAATTAACTTTAATACGTCACACTCTTTTGAGACCCTATATAGCATCTGCTATAAGGGCTATCTTAAAACATTTGCAAAAAAAATTAAAATCCCTTGTTGAAATAAAATGTAGTTTGCTTTATAAACATGAGGTCAAAAGTCAACTATTAGGAAGAAAAAATGTACCAAAAAAGTTATAATTTTTTGCTTAAAAACAAAATAAGTATTATATTTAATCTTTTAAGTAATTTCAAATAAAAACCTATTACAAATGTCTAATAGGTGAAGATAAATAGAATTTTTTAGAAAATAAATTTTCCCGCCCCGGCACGTCATGATTTATATTTGGTTTTTTTATTTGAAAGTGGTAAGTTCATCGAAAAAAATATAAAATATAAAAAGTTTTTAAATAAAGCAATCTATTCTAATTTATATTTTTTGAGGTCATTGCGTAAGTGCCTCTTTAATTTTGGTTAGCAAGAACGATAGGGGTAGTCTATTTTCACCACTTTTATTAATTCAAAAAGGGCAAAAATATTTAGAAAGTGTATTTTTATAATAGCAATATTTAGTAGAATTTTTTATTCTAGTGCTTTTCGTTTTTGAGGTAAAAGCGCCCTAAAAGGACTTCGCCCCTGCCGCCCCTAAACCCTGGCTACACCATTGTGTAGTACCCGCACCAAGTTTATACTATATGCTACCCCCATCAAAGGGAATAACTTTGACAAAAAAATGTTAACTTTAGAATTTCCTCCAAAAAAGTAGACTTTTAGTTAGCACCCTTAAAGATAATCTAAATTTTTAAAAGGAATCCATTATCTGTTTTTTTTTCATAAATTTGATCCAATTTTATCGTCAAATTAAAAATTTTGCGAAGATATCTTTTTTTTAACTATTATTTAAGACATCGAAATGACTTGCCTATAAAATTGTAGAGTAAAATCATTTTAACTAAATATGAACTTTTAAATATTGTAGAATATTTGGCAATTTAAATACAATTTACAGAAAAATCAAAGAAACTATTTGCTAAGAACCAGGATTTTGTTTTGGGAAGGGGGAAGGGCTAATCAAACAATTAACTAACATATAAAATTAGATTAAAAATCTTGTTAAAACTTAATAACAAAAATATAATATGTACCTCTAGCACGGGAACAACGGCATTATAATCAGCCAACTTTTCTAAATCACTTGCAGGCGCAGAATAAGTAACCGCTATTCTGCATATCAAAAACACTGTAAGTAAGAGAGCAATTTTTAACGCCATTTTGGATGCTACTGCACGAAGAACAATCATGAATGTATTTTATAGTTTAGATAAACCCCCACCTTTTCAAGAAATATTTACCGATTTATTTTGCGGTAATATATTTGCATATTTTTTAACTAATTAAGACTTTTAGTCATATCTTAAACTTTTTACCAGGAATAATCAAGTTAAAATGGGTATTTACCCCTAAAGTAATTAAACCAAAAATAAAATATATCAAATTTAATAGGAAACAGGTTTATCCGTTGTTTGATTCCCCATTAATATTACACAAATTACAAAAAAAAAAATAAAGAAAACATAGGTAGTAAAAGATAAATTAAAAAATAGTATTTTTTTAACACATTAAATAAAATTAAATATAGTCTTTAAAAATATTAAAAATTAGCTTTTAAAGCATATCTAAGTAAAAAGTAAAAAAAATTGCGTCAACCATTTTTTACAATAATACCAGTATTTTTTGCCCATTATTGCTTAAGAAATATTTTAAAAATATGTTTTTACTTTATAGTTTCTTGTGCTTTAAAAGCATATTTTTAAGTTTTTAAACTATATTTTTTTTAACATTTAAGTATTATACGCTATAAAATCGTGTTTTTTAGTTTTTTTTTAACTATAGTTATTTTTCTCTTTTTATTAGTTTACTTGTCAAAAATAATAAAATGTTCCTATTATTTCTTATCATTAGCGTTGTCGTTTGTAAATCCTAAACTTGCTGAGACAGTTAAAAACTGTCAAAATACGCACCCTGGTACCTGGCACACTAACTAGGCCTTGGAGGCAAAGCCTGGTAGATTTTTGTTTGTGTCGCCATCTGTGAACTAATAAATTAACCAGAATCTGTAAGGCTGGCGCCATATTTAAATGATCTTTAAAATTTGTCTTCATAAAGATTTTGATATTAAGTTTTATTTTTAACAATAAAAAGTAAAAAATAAACGGTTTTCGTTTTATATTTTTACATTTTATTATTAAAAGAAAACTTAAAATCAAAACCATTCATGAAAAGATATTTAAAAAAAAACAAAATTATTTGGTATTCTCTTTGGTTATTAAATTTAATATCTAAATAAAACAATAATATAAGATAACAACAAAAGTAAAGCATAGAAAATTACATTAAAATAAATAAAAACTTTAATTTCTAATAATAAAAGTAAATTTGGTATTCTCTTTGGTTATTAAATCTAATATCTAAATAAAACAACTTTTATTCTCTATACATAATTAAAAAAATAAAACAAATTTTAAATTCTAATAATAAAATTAAATTTGGTATTCTCTTTGGTAATTATATCTAAATAAAAGCAGTCACAGCCTGGTGGTCATTCCAATTTGGGAAGATTGTCACAATCAGGTATGTATCACAGATCGAGTAGGTGCATTTCTCACTAATCTTGTGGATGTCAAGTCAGGTACTCAGGGTACTTTTATGAAACAAAAAAAAATAGTATTAAAACACTTAAAACTACTTATTAGAGTAATAATAGAATGTCAGCCTATCTTAAAAAAGGGCCAGTCATAACTTGTATGCACATGCACAAATATTACCCATTTAAAAGGGAATACTAAGGATGATTGGGCACTTTTTTCTACAATACACTAACAAAAAAAAAGCAATTTATTTACAAAACAAATAAAACCAATTTATCAATAATTATGTGTATAATTAATATTGTAAAGCAAAATAAAATATTTAGGTAAAAAAATAAAAATGAAAATAGGATACTAAACTTTAATAATTTTAAATATACATGGTGTCCGGAAAGGTGAGGTCATAAATGATAGGGGTGATAAAGTGAGCCAAAATAATGTTAGTACTTCATATAAAAAAAAGTTCTATCATGCTTCGTTGGGGAAAAAAACCTATTTAAATTATAAGTTTGAAATTGTTGCCACAGTACAAATAATATTTGGGCAATTAAATATGTTGGCTGTTCAGTAAGTAGGGATTATGCGGGGTGAGCCTTTTTTTTCATTTTATGTAGGCATTTTTGACACAGGTGGCAATAACATTCTGCTTTGACCATTTGATTCCTTCATCTTTTTCTACAAAAAAGGTATACGTTATTTGAATCGATATCTTGGAGACTGTTTTTCATACAATCACATTTTAAATCCAGACAAACCAGCATTTTGTATGTCATAAATGTCGTAATATGATAAAAAAGAAAATGGTGTTTGTGAGCCTTTTAAACTTTATAATACAAGTAAAGACTGCTTTTCATAATTTTATCACATTTTAATGGTTTTCGCACAAAAATTGAATTTTTATTACATACAAAATGCTGGATGTCTGGACTTAAAATGTGATTTTATGAAAAACGGTCCAAGATATCGATTCAAATAAAGTATACCTTTTTTGTTTAAAAACGATGAAGAAATTAAACGGTTTAAAGTGCATACATTTTATTCTTATAATATAATAAAATGAGAATTTCGAAAGGATGGGTATTTACAACTAAATTTAATTCTCCCAATATTAGCTGACACTGCCATGTTGAAATAAGTTCACACAAAATTCAAACAGGAATCAAATTCTACAGAATTTTAACAGAAAGCAAATACTACAGTATAAAATAAAATGGAGCGTCTAATATATTATACAATTATTATTTTACTTACCTTGCATGGTCAAATTATGTCTCCTTTACATAATATTAAATTTACATTATTTTTACTGCTTCCTACTTGGTTATTTGGTAAGGCAAAAGAAAAAAAAGCGTCGGCGAGCGTCGGTGTTTCCCAGTGATTTCTAAAACAGAAAAAATTATAAAATTACTACAACGAATGAGACCGCGCCGAGGGCAAAGACAAGAAAAACGATCGATTAATCGATATACTCTACCTTTCCTTGCAGGTTTCTATGAATTTACACTTTTTAACTCTCTGGCCCTTTTTCTAATGAATAAGGCAACTTGAAATAGGCAGAATTAAAAAAAATAATAGGAATTAAGATAAGCGTCGGTGCTTCCTAAAACAGAAAAACGATAAAATGGCGGTAATGAATGCGACGGCGCCGAGGACAAAGAAAATAAAAACGATCGATACTTTACCTTTCCTTGCAGGTTTCTACGTATAAAATTTCAGATTCCTGTTTTACCGACTAAAATAAAATCTGGAACCTGGGCGCATAGGCAACCAACATATCGTTAAATCCCTTTAAAAATCTGGCCAGGTGCAATGACAGCTCTCATAAGAAGTTGGCCAGGCCTGAAGGTCTAAGTAACACTGATGCAGGGAGTATGGTAAATCTCCAACAGAGGGCGGACAGTTAAAGGAGAAATTACATATACCGGTGTTTCTCACAGGTGGTTCCTTGCTTATACCTTGTTTACCTTTTAAGATAAAAAATTAAATATAGTTTATAATTATTTGATATGTTTGTAGATTAATTCATCTATTTACTTTTTTCCCATAGCTTTCGGTTTAACCAGAAATGACTGCCACTTTCAAATTCTAAATGGCACCACCGATATATTTTATCTTATTTGGATAAAATTTGACATTTGATAGAATTTGACATTCTGAAGACATGTGTTTTACCCACTAATCGTTTAGAAGAAAGTACGTTAGCGCCTAAATATCTTAAAAACCATTACAACAAAATTCGTTATTTTATGAGTAATAAGGTATGCCCAATAAAACCGTAAAATCAACAGTGTTGCCAGATATCGGCCATACTGAAGACTGATTTTTAAAAATTTGATATTTAACTAAAATTTTCATATCCATTTTATTGCATCAAAATAAATGGGGTATTCCTTTAAAATTAAAAAAATATATTACTTGTAGCGCAAAACTAAGTAACCTGGCAATAATTCCTATATTACTGTTTAATTCAACCTGCACAAAAACATCCAAATAACAATTTTTTTAAACACAGCTTTAGTGGAATGAGAGATAAAGGGTTTTCCATTTTTAACGCTCGATGTTTGACAACAGCGCATGACCAACGCAAGAATGATACAGCCGTTAAATTTTGGCGGCGTACTCAGTCAATAGTGACATTTTACTATGGAACGCTACACGATTGAACAACGCGTTGAAATCGTTAAAACGCCAAACGTTCCGTGCACTGCGTTTGATTTATGGTATTTACGATCGTCCTTCAGAGTTTTTACCTCTGTTGTATTTCTTTTGTGGGACTACATTAAATCTTGAGTATATGCGGACAAACCACAAACGATTGTTGCCCTAAAGGCCAACATCACTTACACCATTGCCTTGGTGAGATTGGGCAAAATATATCAGAATGTCATCTAAATTTGGATCTGTAGGGATCGAATGACTCAGCGAAACCGCGGCGGTCATTTCGCTGATATAATTTTTAAAACTTAATGTCATCAAATATAAATACAAATACAGCCATTGCAATATAAGTTTTATAATTTGTTTTATTTTCATTCATAGATAGAGCGCTAAAAAGGAAAAACCATTTATTTAAGAGATTTTTTTATTGGTAAAAAATGGTTTTAGGGTCGGGTATACATTTATGTATCTTTGAAAGGAAAAAATAAAATCATAATAATACTAAGGACAATAATGAAAAATAAAATATGAAAAATAAACTTTTAGATTTAACGGTATCTTCTAATATTTTAAAACCGCGCTATTTAGATTTTCGTACGAATCTTTTAACTAATCGTTAACTTTTTAAGGCCTATTTTAGCCCACATATTTTTGTCTATAATTTTTATGTTTATTCCTCGTATAACTATACCAAATTTAATTGGCTTGGTCATTTAAAACTTAAGTACCAATTATACGCAGGTATAGGTACTTCTTGGGTTCTTCCAACACAATTTAAAATACTTTTTAAGTGATTTTTACCACTCGATTTTGGTAAAAATATTTACTTAACATTTTTCAATATACCGGGTTGTAAGTTATAAATTTACACTTCCTTCTCATGCCTTCTTTTATTTTTATTGCAACAAAATAGATATAAATTATAATTAAAAGTTTTAATTTTTCACTTTGCTGCGATCGATTTATCGAAAAGTACGCTTTGGCAAATTTTGAAAATTTGGTTACATTATAAAGTCAGTAGGGGACATACAACTAAAATATTTTTACAGCTCTACCACATCGGAAGTTGATGTCAATTTCCTTATTTTAAACGGAACACCCCAAAGCTTTTGTTTAGAAGAAATTAATGGTTATGTAATGGCTTGCAAACATCATTTTTGACATAAAATTTAAAATAAGTAAAAAACGGTTGGACTTAGGTACAGAACATTATACATAAATTATGTTTAAAATTTTACGCAAAATCTAAAAAATAGATAATATATGGGGTGTTTCATTTAAAATAACGAAGTTGACATTAACTTCCGGTATAACCGAAAGTGGTAGAGCTGTCAAAATATTTTAGTTCTATGTCCCTCCCCACTGACTTTATAATGTAAACATATTTTCAAAATTTTCCAAAGCGTACTTTTCGAGAAATCGATAGCGGCAGTTTCCGGTGGGACACCTTGTATACGACAAGAATATATGTTGAATCATATGAAAAGTTTTTAATCTTTAAGTTATTAAAAAAATCAAAATGCATATGCTTAAACTCGTTAAACACTAATTAAAATTTGAATAAACTCTAGCGTATAAAAGAAGATGCAAATTTACAAATTTAAGAAGAAGAAAACTACTTTTATTTTTTAACTTGACAGTAAACATTATTTAAAAGACTTTTTCAAAATTTAAAGCTATGTCAGAATTTAAAAAAAGAACCCTTTTTTAAAGATCGACAATAAAACATAATTTTTAACTTACCCCATATACCGTGTGTCAACTAATCTATTTGACAAGCCATAACTTCTAGAGTATCACACATATCACAATGAGACTTGGAATAAAAAAGGAGAGTTTTCGCATATTCCTTACTATTTCGTTACTTTCGGTTCAACCAGAACTGACTTCAATTTTGAATTTTTAAATAAAATACCCTGTATATATTAACATTTTTGGATTCCTGAGACAATTCCTGAAAGAAATTTTACATTTTAGAAAGTTTTTACGCCTACCTGAGTTTTATTAGAGTCATTTTTAATAATGCATCTAGGTGGTTATGATCCTTTTTTATGACTTAATTTTTCAGACAATCGCAAATAAATTGGTATAGTTAGATTCGTCAAAAACTCCTTTTTTTAAAAAGTGCTTGTCTAAAAAGGGTTGCCATTTAAAAAATAATAGTTAGACAAGAAAATTTCAATTTGTTAAATTTTTTTATTCAATCTTTCATTTAAGTTACTAGAACTTTGCGATTGTATTTTTCTTACATTACCTAGGGTCACTAGATTAAGTTGTGCCCAATCATGGCCACCTAGATGTAGTATTAAAAATGGCTCTAAAAAATTAGGTAGGCTTAAAAACTTTTAAAAATATCACATTCCGACTAAGAATTGTCTTAGGAATCCAAAAATGTCGAAATATGCAGAATGTTCTATTTAAAAATTCAAAATTAAAGCAATTTCTGGTCAAACCGGAAGAGACTGGAATTTAAAAAATATGCGAAAACTCTCCTCTTTCTATACCATTTACCTATACCAAGTCTCATTTTGATATGTGTAATGTATGTATGTTACATAAAGGGTGAAGAATCCATCAGCTCGTAAAGGAAACAAATAGACTCTCCATGTACTTCGACCAGACCGAAAGGTATGTTGATCTTTTGTACCCCTTATCTGCCAAGTTATTTTTTATGCTATGCTGCTATGCAGGCACGGTACAACCTTTACTATGCAGGCATTAGCTCTAACTATTGAGCAGTAACACAGCAATTTTATCTAGGCCTTTTGTCCAATGCATCAAGCTATTTATAACACTTGCTACACGGACAGTGGCCCGTGATATGTGTAATAGTCTAGAATTTATGGCTTGTTAAATAAATTCGTTGACACTTGGTATAGGATTGCCAGGCGTGCGGATAAAGCCGTATATAGTTCGGCCAAAACTACCGGTGTCCGGTTTGTCTGGCTTTCGTCAGGCTTTTTATATTTTGAAATTTTTGGCGGATCCAGACTTACGTCCCTTGATTATTTAGTGAAAGAACTAACTGAAAGAAAAAACGAGTCCCTGGGCCAGCAATAAAATGGACTTTATAATAAAAACTCTTTTAAATCCCATTTAGGGGTGTTTCCTTTTAACGAGTCTACCACGAATCACGAAATCCACCCAGTCTGATACCCGAAATGTCAACTTTGAATCTTATGGTTTCGTGACTGTAACATTTACCAACGTTTAAAAATTGTATGTAAAACATTGTGGTAAACTGGTCCGACAAAAAAGTTACTCGTTTGCCCAATCCGACACTAAAAACATGTCAAAATTGATAGGCTGGATTAAAACGCCGCTTTCATAGGTGGCGTAGGGTTGCCACCTCTGCAGGTTGGACCGAGAGTCTCCCGGTTTCGGCACTTAGTCTCCCGGAGCCCGGTCAAACAAAGATTTATTCCGGATACTGTGGCGGTACTGGAATAAAAAGCCAAAACCCTGCAAGGATTTTTATCATAACAAAAACAACGTATTTCGAAAGTGTGGACCTTTTTTTTCGTCTTCAAATTTTTTACTGAGGAAAGTTGGGACACTGGCCCTCAAATGTGTGTAGAAAAACAAAATAAGGATATGTTCTTATGTTTTTCTTTTTCTTTTCTGGCCTTTAAAATTTGCACTGCTCCCGGTCATTGACAATAAAAAGGTAGCAAATATAGGTTATGTTTTTGACGTCACCTTTTTGCCCGAATATTTTTTATCTGACAAAATAAACCAATACTTGCATACCATAAAATAAAATCACTAAAAGAATTATAAAAAAATTGTATCTTACCGTTAATAACGACCTAAACGTAAATTCCCTGTAAAAAATATCCAAAGGTCAGTGACCCTGTTTACAGGTATTAAAAAATCCAATGACTAAAGAGCAGAAAAATAACACCAAAACCTCGAAAAAAACCTTCCAGTACGATTGTAAACAAAGAATTTCGGGTAAAGATTATGTCCCAAAAATTAAGCGAACATAGGCTTAAATGGGATCGAGCGCTTCTTATTAAAAAGTTTATTTTCGTTGGGTAACCCTAATGTGGCGGTATCAATATTAGTGGTAGACTCGTCAAAGGAAACCTTCCTAAATAGGTTTTAAAAGGATTATTATGATGAAGTCCATTTTATTGATGGCCCAGGCACTATATTTTTGGGACTGGTTTTCTTAATATTATTAACTTAGCGCCTGATTATCCCAAAAGCCGCAAAAAGCCCTTTTTTCTTGATTTTTAAATTAACTTAGCAATTTTTAAAAAAAACCAAAGTAGTGTAGAGTATTTATTCAAGATTTAAAAACCCTCCTTAATTTTCTTGTACAATCAGCGGTTGCTAAGATATTGATGATTAAAGAGTGTCACGTCAATACGTCGCGGCAAATTCAACGCGTGACAATTTGACGTACGACAATTTGTCGCGTGCGACAATGCATCACAAGTGATGATTCGTCACATCGCAATTTGACGCAGCAGAATTCAACACTGACAATGAGAAATATCGTTGTTATTCAGTATAGTATTTTATATTTCACAAAAGTTACATCCACGGTAATATCTAGGGAATTCGTTAAAGTTACGGAAATTTTTAACAATTCCAACCTCTATTTCCGTGTTTGTGTTGTATTCACGAATGCACAATAATATTTTTCGCCGTGGCTATTACCTTATCTAAGAATATACATGGAGTGACACAACACCAAAAAAGTAACTTTTTTAGCACTTTGAAGTTTTTTCACACTTTAAATTATGTTTTGTTTCAAAGCCTACTACAATAAACCTAAATAATAATTTATGCGAGGCAGTAAAGACGACATCAGCTGAACCAAAGGGTCAAGTTACCTTTGTCTTCGTAATTATTTCTTTTAGTTCATGTGTCACTAGTTTTAAAATTTGACAGTTTGCAAATAAATTTAATAGAAATTATTGAAAATTAATGATAATAATGAATTTGGATGACTAAAAAATTGAAAAGGAATTTATACTGTTTTAGTATTATTTCTACAAAAAGTAAGTACATACAATTTTCTAAAATTAAATAATAAATGCATAGTTATAAAGAGGATAATTTTCTCTTAAAAATGAGGAGAATATGAGTTTTTGTTGCAGTATAATGGCTATGCTGCAAAAATTAAAATTAACAGGTTTAGATAAATAAAACATGCATAAAATGGAATTTTGTGAGATTTTTATACCGTCGTGAAAAAAATATAGTATGTAACACATGCATAAAGTGTCTTTTTTACTCATGGGATCGCCGCACTTGCCTAACGGCTCGTGCTGTCAAACTTCCCATTCGTAAAAAAGTACCACTTTATGCACTTGTTACATGAATTACCATTTTTAGTTCCCTAATTTAATAAGAGAAAATAAGTAAATTAAAAAATTGTAAGCCAGATGAGGCTAAATCCATGTCTTTATTATTGTCACTGATAAAATGACCGATTTCATAAAAATATAATGATTGGTACATTCTTTTACAAATATAGTGTTTTTTTGCGATCAATTGTGTCTGCGTCGAAATGCTTCGTATTTGATCGAGTCGAATTGTCGCTGCAACAAATTGTCGTCGCGCCATGTTTGCCGCGTCAATTTGTCCTGCGACCAATTGTCCGTGTCGAATTGTCTTAAGCCACGTACAGACTTGGATACAATCGGCAAAAACATTTGTTGGCCGACTGTATTTTGAATGTTGCACATCGGTCGGCCAACTTGTTGCAAACGCCATAGCAACATCGGTGGACGTTTTCGTCCAAGGAATCGGCAAGTCGCCTGTTTTTTATTTAAAGCCACGTACAGACTTGGATACAATCGGCGAAAACATTTGTTGGTCGACTGAATCTTGAATGTTGCACATCGGTCGGCCGACTTGTTGCAAACGTCATGGCAACATCGGTGGGCGTTTTCATCCAATAAATCGGCAAGTCGCCTGTTTTACATTTAATATGGAAAACATCGGCACGTTTGTACGAGCTTTAAAGCCACGTACAGACTTGGATACAAAACCAGCAGCGAAACACTTGTATCTGCAAATGTTAGCCAACTTTGTTGCTGAAAAATTTTCTGAACTAGATACAGTCGGCCGACAATGTTGTCCCGATTGTATCCAAGTCTGTACATGGCTTTAGATCCTGCAAAGGCAATTCATTGTTCAATATCTTATCAAGAAGTAGTCCCATCAAACTTTTAAAAATAAAATTAAAACTGAATAAACAAGTTATTCGATTCATAAAGTGGTTAGGTTGAAAAAAATGTTTTCAAGTTTTTGGACCAAAAAAACGAAAAAATAAAAAATAAATCGTTTTTACAAGACTTGCGTTGTTTAAAAAAATCACCAAAAATCCTGAAAGTAAAAAATTAAGGCTTTTCGATGCTTTTTTTTATTTCAGTACGATTATTTTTTGGTATCCTCTATTTTTTCCGCTAGTGTATTTACGATTAAGCTGTGTAGATGTTAAATTTTGTTAGAAATCAAAATAATATATTTATTTTTCATTATTTTTTACAAAATATGTTAAAAATATTTTTATGTTGGGTTGTACCCTTTTTTTATGCCCATAATTATTTTGTTTTAAAAGGATCTAAATGTCCAGAAATTATATTAAATATAGATAACAAGTTATCTGGTTTATTTCATTAAAATGTTTTTATTTTTTGGTAAAAAATATCTGAATTGGTTGGCGGCCTTGTCCACTCTAAGTTGGCGCCGTTAAATAACCTATCGGGCATCTCCGCTCTTTGGTACGATTTGAAAAACGTAATTTTTTTATAGAAGAGGATTTATTCAAATATTAAACATATTTTAATATAAACAACAGATTTGAGCAATCGCCGTTTTTAATAGAGACGTACCTATGTGAACGGTGTTACTGACACCTCACAATATTTTTTTTTGAGAAATCAAAAATAAAAAAATTTGGTTTACCGTATTATTTAATTATTAAAAAATGGTTTAAAAACTTTAAAACATTTAAATTCGACATACAGTGACGATCAAAGGGTTGAACACATATGGAAAACTTAGAGATTTCCCACATATTCTGCGACATCCTTTATAAACTTATTTACCCATAAACAAGCTGCTTTTAATAACCAATAATCGGACAAATTCTAATTCACCCTGTATAACTATATATTAACATTGTTTTATTAACAATCAATTATTAAAGGTTTTTTTGCATGAATTACATCATAGTTAATTGCACTTGTAGAGGTCTAGCTTTTAGGTAGGTATGAGTTAATATTTTTAAATAGTTGTTTTTAGAAAAACAAATACATACTTTAATTGTAGATTTAAGAATTAAATTAGTACGTAAAACAATGTATATTGGAAAGAAAACAATTATCTTTATTATTCTAAGTTAATTGGGAATTACCTGATTAAAATAAAACAATTACCTTCCGGTGCCCGGGAAAATTTAAAGTTAATTATACAGTCTTAGTAGAATTAAATTTTGTGCTAGGGTAACTAAACATAAGGAAGTACAAAATTGTATTTGTAAGGCTGCCAAATTTATAGTATTCTCTGTAGGTTAGGGAATTTTAAAATTTTAAATTAAATACCCCATTTTTATAATTGTAATCAATTGCTTCTATCAACTTTAATATGACCTGATATTATCGTTATTTTACTCCTGTGAATTTCGGAAATATGACATCATGCTTTTTCAAAATAATACAAAAAGGCTAGGTATGGTCAGTTATCTAAAAACGATCCAATCAATATTCGAAAAAAATAGTACAGGGCTGAAACTGGACCTTCTAAATTTATGAATAGCATATTTGCGACGGTTTCAAGATTATTTGAAAAAAGTCAAGGAAAGAAAATAAGAAAATTTAATTTCACAACATCGCAAATGCAATTCCTGAATTTAAAATATCTAGTTACTTTCCTGTACTAATATTTACCAAATCGGTTGGATCGTTCTTGAGATAATTGACCATAAATGGTCGTTTCTGTATTTAAACTAGATGCTATATCTTTAAAATTGAGAAATAAATAAACCCTTATATCAGGTCAAAATAAAGTTGATACAAACAATTGATTACAATAAGAAATAGGGTATTCCATTTAAAATTTTCTAACCTACATAGAAAGCTAAAAACTTGGCAACCTTGGAAATATAATTTTTAAATTATTTAGTTTCAGTTACCATTCCGCACAAAATTTGGTTTATTTATACAGTGTGTCCCAGGATGGTTGTTACAAGAGGACAAATGAACCAAAAATTTTTGAATTTTATAACGAAAGTTTGGGAAAACTGGTCGCATGGTTCAAAACTAATAAATACAAAATTTTATTTCAATTGATATTATACAAGGCAAGTTATAACTAAAAATATAAAATATGCCCAGGAATTAACTACTTTTATTTAAAAAAAAAAGAACAAAATTTTATAAGTAAATGTTGTAAAGATTTAAATTTTATGTCAAAATTTAAAGTTATCGGAGTAAAATTTTGTATTTTTCAGTTTTAGACCATGCGACCAGTTTTCCCAAAAGGACGTTTAAAAATTACAAAATTTTTGGTCCCTTTGTCCTCTTGTTACACCTTTTCTGGGACACACTGTATTTAAATACCTACAGACATGGTGTTCACCAATTTTTTTGCTTCAATTTTGAGGAATTTTTAAATATATCTTTTTTTGTTTAAAGTTAAACTACCTACACTACTTTAAAACACTACATAAAGAGTGTGTGAGTAACTTTTTGGACTTTTTAATGGTTTTTTCACACTTTAAAAAAATGTTTGGTTCAATGCCTACCAGAATTTATTTTTATATGAATGCATGCAATGTCAATGTAGCACTAAACATGACATGAACTAGACGAAAAGTCATCATAAATTTTGCCATTTTATCTTTTGCTTCATTTCTCACTAATTTTAAAAATTGACAGTATGCGGATATCATTATAAAAATGACTGAAAATTACCAATTAAAATAAATTTTAATATCTCAAAAGTGGAAATCAGTAAATCAAGACAGTCGTATAAAAAATATACAGGGTAATCATTTTTAAGTCGGCACCATTGCTAACTTCTTTATTATTGGATATACGAAGTCGATTAAATTAGCAAAGTAGTAGTATTTTTCGCTAAATAACGTGCTTTCAACAAAAAAACAATAAAACATCAAATTTTCAATTTATTGAAAAAATTTACTTTTTAATGAAACATCCTGTATATTACATCACTATTCGAACTTCTTTATTATTGGTGATGCGAGTTGGTTAACTTGAAGAAATAGAATAGTATTTTTTCCGCTCATTAACGTGCTGCCAACAAAAAAATAGGACATTGTGTTCGATTTATTGCAAATGGAGCACCCTGTATATTATATCTCCATTTGAAAGATCTATCGACGACCATTAAAAAAGTTCTCATGTGTTATATCCAATTTTTAATAGTTTCGAAAATATGGCGATCCTTGGGAATTTGATAGTAAACTGGCAGTTTTTAAATGGAACACCCTGTATATTGCATCACTGGTAAATAAATATTTTAAAGAGCTTTAAGAAAATATCACATTAAGTATGTCTATCTCTTATAGTTTTGGAAATATGGCCATTTAAATCTAAAACATATAAGATATAATGTCTATTTTATCTTCGACACTAAACTTATATAATTTTTAGATTTGGATGGCCATATTTCCAGAAATATAAGAGATAGATTTATCAAATGTGGTATTTTTTAAAGCTCAATAAAATATCTATTTAATTGTGATTTAATATACAGGGTGTTCTATGTAAAAATGACAGTTTTCTATCCAATACCCGAAAATGGCCATATTCCCGAAACTATTAAGAATTGGATATAACGCACGAAGGCTTTTTAATGGTCTTTAATAAATCTTTCGAATAGTAATATAATATACAGGGTGTTCCATTAAAAAAATATATTTTTTTTGCAATAAATTGAAAACCCGATGTTTAATTGTTTTTTGTTGGCAGCACGTTAATCAGCGAAAAAATCTACTAGTTTGCTAATTTAACCGACTTCCTATCTCCAATAATAAAGAAGTTAGCAATAGTGCCGACTTAAAAATCATCACCCTGTAGTATGCAATATATGCATAAAGTGTCCTTTTTACCCATAGGATTGTCCGATTTGCCTGTAGGCTCGTGCTGTTAAGCTTCCACTTTTAAAAATAAATATTAGTTTATGCTTTTGTAACACAAATTACAACTTCTTATAACTACAAATGAGGCGTTGAAAACCAGAGCAGATCATCCAAAAATTTAAAAAAGCGCCTTAAGACGTATAGTCCCTGGCCCAAAAATAAAATTGATTTTATTATAAGAACATTTTGGAACATTTTTTGGTTTCTTTTGACGAGTTTACCACGAATGACTGTATGACCACCATATATGGAAGCGGCGCTTCAACCCAACCTGTCAATGTTAAATGTTTCGGGTGTCGGACTAGGCGAACTCATCACTTTTTTGTCGGACAAGCACAATGTTTGAGATGCAATTTTTAAACATTTTGCCAAAAATGGTAAGGGTGACAGTCATTAAACCATAAGGCCCAAACACATGTTTTAGGTATAGGACTATGCGGGTTTCGTGACTGTAACCGTTATCATTTTTGGCACTATGTTTTAAAATTGCATGTAAAACATTATGGTTAACTTGTCCGACAGAAAAAGCGACGCGTTTGCCCGGTCCGATACCCGAAACATTTGACGTTGACAGGCTGGGTTAAAGTGCCGCTTCCACATATAGCGGTATGGAAATTCGAATGGTAGACTTTTTAAAAGATGCCCCTTAAAAAGTTTTAAAAAGTTCTTGTTATAAAGTCCATTTTATTACTAGCCCAGGGCCTATATTTTTCTTATGAGCGTCTGGAAAAAGAAAAAACCTATACAGTACTTCACAGCCAAAATAATACAGTTGCATTTAAAATACAATATGGCGTTATGCTATAGGGCTTTTATATTCTGCTGGGGTGGGTAGTCACTGATCTCGATGGATTTCCAGTGTTATTACCTGCGCAAAACCAGTGAGGGATTAGGCTTGAAGCCGTGAAGCTACCGCTTCAGCGCTGGAAAAAATGAGATCAAAGAAACAGTTTTGTTTTCTCTTTAATTTTTTCGGTCAAAAATCAAAAAAATCCGTTCTATGTTTGCAAATCCAAGGGGGCGCAAAATTGATGGTTCGCTTTAGTTCAAAAAGTTTTGTCCGGCATGGCGCGAAACAAAAGTTACTTTTCATGGGCGAAAAAATGTGTTTGTGCGCTTGGACACTACTCATTCCCGAGGTTTGACGCGCATGCTCCAAACAGACTATCCGCTATCTGGTTTTCCTGTTCGAAGTACGGTAGCTAATGAGCGTTTCGGTCAGAACCCGGAGGAAGGACACGGTATGTCGATGTTGTATTCTTTCAGTGCGCATGTTCGTCCACCCTTGATTTGTTTACAGCGCGTAGGATATCTATGTGGGTAGTATTTATTTTATTAAGGGTAACATGAAACAGTACATGTTTTTAAATATTTTAGGACAGTACCTAAGGACTAGAACAAAAAATTTTTGAATTAATTACACCCTTTTCGCATTTACTACAATGATCCCAAACACACCTCTTAGCAAGTTACTGAATGGATACTCTAAAAGTTCCCATATGTCATTAAAACACCACTTAAATGATCTGATTTGAACGTTATCAAAGATCCTTGGACACCTTTATGAATAGAGTACACAAAGGTCTAATAATAATAAAATAAATTTACAAATAAAAATAACGAAAAAAAAAAGATATTCTCAGAATACACAAATAAATTGATTGAATTAATGTCAATAATGTCTTTAAGCTTTTTTAATAATGAAGAAGGACCAAAAAAGACAAAAATTTGTTTTGATGTTACTAACAGGTCTTAGGGATCGTATTACACAACCATTCATCATTTTGGCTGTAAGATAAAAAAAGTGAAGACTAGCAGTGAGCAAATATGCATCTTCTTCTAAAGGTGCCTATCGTCTAATGATGTTGGCGACCACATTGGTCCATCTTACCCTGTTCACTGCAGCTCGAAACAGGTCAGTTGATGTTAGGCCGGTCCATTTTCTAAGATTGGCCAGCCACGATATACGCCTGCGTCCAGGGCCTCGCTTGCCCTCAATCTTGCCTTGCAAGATGAGTTGTAAAAGTTGGTACTTATTATTCCGCATGATGTGGCCAAAGTAAGTCATTTTTCTATTCTTTATGGTAGTTATAATTTCTTTGTCCTTTCCGAGTCTTTCGAGAATCGTAATGTTGTTTGTATGGTGGATGTATGAAACTTGTAGTATGCGTCGGTAGCACCACATTTCAAATGCCTCTAAGCGTTTTGCTGAGGCCTCGGTAAGACTCCAACTTTCTACCCCAGAGAAGTACACTAAACACGTAGCATCTAAGAATTCTCATGCGTATGTTGATGCTCAGGGAGAGGTTACATAGTACTTTTTTAAGGCGTTTAAAAGCATTTCTGGCTTTTTCAATTCTAGTCCTTATTTCATAACTGTGATCCCACGTGTCACTGATATTGCAGCCCAGGTAACATATTTTCTCTACTCTCTCCAATGGTGTATCGTTTATCGTAAATTGGGCGTTTATGTTAGTGTTCTTGCTAATGATCATTACTTTAGTTTTCTTGCAGTTTAGCTTTAGTCCATATTCGTTGCACGCTTCCACGACATTATCTATAATTCTCTGTAGAGCCTTTGCGCTATCTGCCAGCAGTACAGTATCATCTGCATATCTAATATTATTTATGAGTTGGCCATTAACTGCAATACCGTCCTCTGATTCATCCAATGCCTTTCTGAATGGATGCGTCGAGAATATATTGAACAATGCAGGTGACAAAATACAACCCTGTCGGACTCCCTTTCCGACTGCAAATATATCGGACAGTTCGTTTTCGAGGCGAAATGTTGCCTTTTGTTGTAGGTACAGGTTTGAGATTAACCTTATATCCTTACCGTCCATTCCCGATGTTTTTAGGATATCAATCAGCTTTTCGTGTGGTACCTTGTCAAATGCCTTCTCAAAATCAATGAAGCATGCAAATACGTCGCAGTTGACATCCCTCGCTCTTTGTATTAGTACTTGCAAGCTAAAAAGAGCTTCTCTTGTTTCAAGGCCCCTCGGAATCCGAACTGTGCTTCACTGAGATGTTCTTCTAATTTGTTGTAAATGCGAGAGTGAATAAGGTTGAGAAATATTTTAAGTGCGTGGCTCATTAGGCTAGCTAGCAAATATGCATAGAAAAAGTAAATTAATGTGCGCATATATATGCAAGCATTTTTACCAAGATATGCATAAAATATATAATTGAATGCAAATATTTTTGTTTTAAAATAAAACAAGTAAGTAATTAAAAATTAATTAGTAGTAGTAATATATTACAAAAAAGATCAACAGTATAATACAAAAATGGCATTTATAGAACGAATAAACATTTAAATGCTTTTAAAAATTTCCACTAAATACTTATGTCTTCGGTCTGAGTACATAAATTTGTAAATATAACAGCTTCGTTCTACATCAGCAAAAGTAATTATGGCATATTTTCTTATACTATTTAGTGAACTTGTATACACAATAAAACTTTCGACTAAGTCACCAAAGATAATAATTAGCCACATTTAATAAAAACAATATCCTTCATTTTTCTCTAATACATTTTTAAGTTTATCTCTTATTTTTCTCCCAATAGTACCACTGACACTATTGACAGTTGTTTGCAATTGATTGATTAAATTGAAAGATTTAACTAAGGACAACTGATTTGATTCAAACTTTGAAATAACATACACAAGTATAATTGCTCCGAATAAATGCTAGTTGTTGGGACAGTAATTTATTTTTCATTAAATGTTTCGCATAAAGAAGTGTGTTTGGCAATTTTTATCAGACAATTCAGTAAATAACTGCTTTATGTCACTAAAATGTTTGCAATAAGAAAGTGCCGCTTCCAACCAGGTTCCCCATCGTGTTATTATTGGTTGAGGGGAAGTGGAACATTCAGTAGTATGTTCTAACCGTCTTCACGAGATAGGTATCTGATCTTGATGTATATTTTTGTATAAAATATGCCTTAAATGTTAGCTTTTTAAAAAACACGCAAAAACAGAATATTTTGCATGAAATAGGCTAAAATGCAAAATATGCAGCTTGCATAAATGCTCTTTCCTAGTGATGACCCAATAAATAAAGCATGGCATTTATCCTATTTATTAAATTGTCAAAATAAATTAATTCAGTTTTAGGTAATATGTGATTATATATTTATACATAATTTGATCAATCATTGATATTTTTTGGGTTTTATTTTCCACTTTAAAGACATTAATTGCAACTGCATCATTTTGGCTATGAGTGACTATATTTGTTTTTATTCTTATCTGTACGTGTTAACGTAGGATTACGTCAAAAAATTCAACTTGGCGAAAGTAGTGGAAAAGTATATTTCCTAACTAGTGCTGAAAGTGCCACTTTACCGCACGCGACTGCAGTTGACCAAACGACGCGTAACGTCAAGCAGTCAAGTGCGAAAAAGGCACTTTCGACACGTGTTGGAAACGCTATTTTTTCTACGAGGGTAAGGACAACATAAAAACTAATATTTTCTTTTTTTTTTTTTAACAATGCTACCTAATATCCTAACATACCAAAGTAAAATTTTCACTTGTAATACCACTAGTGCTGAATTTATCTTCTGAAATTTTCTTAAAATATTTGTGGCCGAGAAGAAATTTCTAAAAATAAATTCAGCACTTTGTTTTAAATAATAATATTTTGTTTGTTTTAAATAATAATATTTTGTTTGTTTTAAATAATAATATTTTAAATTTAATGTTTGTAGCTTTAACACGAGCTTTAAAATTTTACCATAAAATAAATATTTGCCATTTTACCAATTGTAGATAAAAATATATGTAATTTTAGAGCTTATCATTGTTTATTTCTCTATATTACTACAGTTGGTAAAAATAGTTTATTTTAAATTTTTAGACCTATACCTTGCTTTCGTTTGCTCTTCACTTAAGTCTACTACTTCATTCATATGATATTATCACAAGAATAAATATATTAACCAGAAGGATATCTCGAAGGCGGCTTCTTTGATGTCTCCTAGCGCGTCTCATGACCTCGAACTGCATATTTTGCAGGCGTTTCATGAGCGTACCTAAGAAATTAACATGTTTAGGCGCCTATCTCTTAAAATATATATTTTAATATTATTATAATGCATTTTATAACATCTATGCAATCAAATAAAACAGATGCTTTAATAATATGTCGTATTGAGATATATTAATAATTATTATGAAATGTGTCTATTTATTTTCGCATATGACAATTTTTTATTTTTCATATTTTTGAAGTTTCTATTTATCCATTTGAGGGTATGGAATAGTCTAACTGTAACAAACCATTTAATTAAATAACTAATTGGAAATTGTTCACAAGGATGTAAAAAAGTATTTTTAAACGGTTTTACTTGACCTGTTTGTTATTTATTTGGAATTATTTTTGGGTCAAATCTAGTAATTGAAATTTTACCCCCTTCCTGACGACCGATCGACCTGAAATTTGGTACACTTCCTTAGTCTTGATGACAATACAATATAACATATTCTTTATGATTGTAAATCCAACATGGCCGCCGATACAAAATGGCGGATTACATATTACTTTACTACAACCTCAATATGGGTATCAAATTAAAGGGCTTTATTGGTACAATAGAACCCACTATGAAAAAATAAAATCCAAGATGGCCGCCGCCACAAAATGGCGGATTATATATTTTTTTCACAAATACCTCAATATGGGTATCAAATGGAAGGGCTTGATTGGTAGAATAGAACCCACTATAAAAAAATTAAAATCCAAAATGGCCGCCGCCACAAAACGGCGGATTACATATTTTTTCTTACAACTACCTCAATATGGGTATCAAATGAAAGGGTTTGGTTGGTAGAATAGAGCTCACTATAAAAAAAAATTAAGATGGCCGCCGCCACAAAATGGCGAATTACATTTTTTTTTCACAAATACCTCAATATGGGTATCAAATGGAAGGGCTTGATTGGTAGAATAGAACCAACTTTAAAAAAATTAAAATCCAAATGGCCGCCGCCACAAAATGGCGGATTACATATTTTTTCTCACAACTACCTCAATATGGGTATCAAATGAAAGGGCTTGGTTGGTAGAATAGAGCTCACTATAAAAAAATAAAATTCAAGATGGACGCTGCTGCAAAATGGCGAATTACATATTTTCCACAACTACTTCAATATAGAATCGTTGGTTAGTTCTGGTTAGTTATAGTAAGGCGA
The DNA here is from genome assembly GCA_014170235.1 of Listronotus bonariensis. Classification (NCBI taxonomy): domain Eukaryota; kingdom Metazoa; phylum Arthropoda; class Insecta; order Coleoptera; family Curculionidae; genus Listronotus; species Listronotus bonariensis. The sequence continues at coordinate 374,688 of JACEGR010000052.1, read as the reverse complement.
ACTCAATAGAATGAGAAGTATCAACTAACAACAAAACTAAAAACTTGAAAATAAATTATGTAAAAAAACTTTTTATGTTAAACGGTTTTATTGTACTAAAAGCTAAAAAATAATTCGGTAAGTCCTAGCTACCAGATCGTACCAATCTTCTCATCAATCTGGGGTATTGATCAGACAAATAATAAAATCGTTGGGCAATTGACATTTCTATCATAATATTTACTCTGGATACGCTTCAGTTTTTTAAAATATGTATTGTATAATTTACACAAGTGTCTATTTATTTTTCCATATGACAATTTTTCTATTTTTAACATTTTCAACGTCTTGAGGAAATCTGTAAAATTTGTTCGCACCATCATTGTAGAATTTGTTTTTACAATTTTTAAAACTGCAAACAAGGCCTACTTTTTTCTTTCTTCTTCCATGATAGGTAATTAATTACACAATTCACAGAAAAATCACTAAACAGAATATTATAGTCCAGAAAAATAAAACGTATCGCAATAAACTATATAAAATACATTGACCGTTACCGAGTCGTTGCTTCGCCTTTCACTACTGCACTGGCAATTTCGGTTTAGAATTTCGGTTTAGTAGCCCTCGAAGGTCACAGCCTGCGCCGCTCAAGGTAAAAGAGATATCCTTCTGGTTAATATATTTATTCTTGTGATATTATTTTACTAACTGTAGTTGTATAAAATTATCATTTAGAAACTTAACACCTTACATTATTTTATATTATGTTACGTTTGAAATACTACAACTGGTACCAAATAACATTTTCTTTAATTATGTATGTATAATGGGGTATTCCGTATAGTGTTAAAAAAATGACAGACGGGACGTTTTTTATCTTTGGACAAACCACGAAGGCTAAAAGCCTAAATACTAACGTACCGTGGGTGTCTTAAGCGAGGTAAGAGGGAGTTTGTTGACACAGGACTTAAATACTTGAAGATTTGGAGGGGAAGGAAAGACCTCCGCGGGCAGCAGGTTCCACAATCTAGAAACTCTAGAGATAAAAGAACGAACTAACTGAGAAGTTCGGGGCCTGTCCAGTTGGACCGTATAGGGATGCATACGCGCGGAACCACGAGTTTCTCTGTTGAGAACCGTGAGTGGAGGAACTATACTGGACAATTCTTCAGAGCAGAAGCCATGGAAGTACCTATAAAAAAGCTATAAATCCCCCACATCCCGACGATGGGCAAGAGAGGGAAGCCTTTCCGTAAGTGAAGGATCATTAATGAGGCGAATAGCTCTTCTTTGAATAGAATCAAGAATGCTTAGGGTTGTGGGGGACGCCATGCCCCAGATATAAGAACAATATTACAAGGGAGGTCGGATTTGGGACACATATAAAGTGTATAAATTAGAAGCGGAAAAATACTTTTTGGCTCAAAAGAAAAATCCAAGCTTTTTGAAGCTGCCGTGGCTATAGATACAATGTGTTTATGCCAGTTAAGGTTACTTTCAAATGTGACGCCCACAAGATTGTAGGTGTCTTTGCTCTGTAAAACTTGGCCGCTCATAAGTAGAGGATGAGTATTTGATGACTCTTTTCGCGACAAGGAACATGATTGTGTTTTGGATGTATTAAAATGGACGAGATTTTTGGCGCCCCAATCCAATATTAAATTAAGATCCTGCGAAAGAGATATCTGCATCGCTCTGCGTTTGTTTTCCAAGTCTGGTTTAGTGATGGGCTTAGGAACCTGAAAACTGGAGTGAAGGGTACTATCGTCGGCGAAACTATGAATGGAATTAGTTGCGGACCAGAGAAGGTCAATGATGTGAAGAAGAAACAGCGTTGGTGCCAAAACTGAGCCCTAAGGGGCTCCAGCATTTACTTGGTGAAAGCTTGAAGAATGGCCGTCCACAATAACTGATATACGTCGATCAGATAGATAACTAGAGAGCAAAGTACAGAGTTTAGTTGAAAGACCATAGGAAGAAAGATTATTAAGATGTGCGGCATGCCAGACTTAGTCAAAAGCTTTGGATATATCAAGAGCAACGATCTGGGACTCACCCAAAAACTCAAGAGACTTATTCCAACAGTGTGATACGAAGAAAAGAAGATCTGCTGTAGATCTTTTGTGGCGAAATCCATACTGCCTGTCATGCAAAATTTTGTGTTTTTCTAAGTACTTAAGAATTTGTGAATTAATGAATTTTACGTTAAAACGTTAAACAAATTTAATGATTATGTCAAAAAATTTCCACTATAATTCGCTCCTGGGTACCCCAAACAGACAAAAAAATCCGATAAATACTTGTGTTGTCATAGTAATGCAACTAAAACTACACATTTGATTGGTCAAAAAACTGTGGTGTGGAATTTTCTTTTAAATATGATTATGAAGTGCATAAAAATCCTTCATTGTGACTCACTAATATTTGGTTTAAAATTTTTGTAGTGCGCAAAAGTTGTGCCGAAAAGTACTTTTCCGCACTAGTGTGGAAAAGGGACACTTTTATAACTGCAATGCATGCGAAAAAGTAAACATTTTCGCACGCAAGTAGAAAAAATAATTACCGAACTCCTTTTAACTTACTGGCATTTTATCCTGTACAAAAAAATTTAACTATGTGTATATCAGAGGCTGGTCTTAAGAAAAGTTCATTATCTTCGAATATACTTAGCCTTGACTCTTAACATCTAATACCACAATATTAATAACAATAAGAATTTTTTATAATTTGTTGTTTGTGTATGATTTTTTGCACGTGCTTTTAAGAAGAGGTTCTTAGAATTGATCGAAGATTAGTTTACATTAAGTTATTATTTAATTATTCCTGTTATGCCATACTTAAGGGGAAGTCCTTTCTAAAAATTACCAGACAAAAAATATGGTTAAGACTGATTATAATTACTTTAGCTATACAGAGTAAGTCGAAAGTCTGACAAAGCTGATTTACTCGTTATCTACAAACCTTTTCATTTAATTTTATATTTTGTAGGTATACACGGTGTTACTAAATAAATGCGAAAAATTTTAGGAGGTGATCACATGGGGTCAAAAGTCAAACATTAGGGGGATATCGCGAAAAATTTTTTAAAAAAATATCTTAAATACAAAAAATATTAAGATTAAACTACCATGTTATTTTTAATAAAAAAAATATAACAAATGGTTTAAAAGATGACAGCAGATAAATGGATTTTTTATAAAATAAATTTACATACACGGTATGATTTACTTTTTATTTGAAATTGGTAAGTTTAATGCAAAAATTCAAAAAGGAAAAGAAATTCTAAATAATTTAGGCTATGTAAATTTGAATTTTTCTAGATTATTGCGTAAGTATTTCTTAAAATTTGGCTGATCGGACACATGTTTATAGGAACATTTTTTTTTATAAAATAACATAAGGAATCACACCTTAAAGTTTCGTACCATTGTTAAAAAATACCCTGTATTATAAAAAAGTAACAAGTATAACTCAAATTGTTTTTTTTTAATATGCAATCCTTTAAAAACAAGATTTCAGTATTCGACCCAACTCTGACAGAGCCTGGTTCCAAAGTACATATAGTATGTAGATGTAAATGGGAAAAAACAGACAATATTTTCTTGTAATACAATTTTTACTATAAAACCATAAATAAGCAACAAAATATAAAATAAATTTTTAAAAGTTAACCAACAAAACCAAAAAATTTTAATTGATAATCTTATGATAATAAATTTTACGTTATATAAACTCTGGGATGGCCTCAACCAAATTTTATATCAATTAAAGCATCAGATAATCGAGAAAATCAAGGATTTAATATGAGTTGGTACAATAAATGCATTGGTTAACCGACTCCATTAAACGAGAAGAGTTTATTTATATCATCCAACTGGTGTCAGATGATTATTGACACCAGTTAGATAGCATTGAAAATGCCAAGTGCGATCTTGGCGAAACGTCAGCAAAATTCCACAAGGAACACAAATGACCAACGGATATACTCCCGAAATGACAACTCTGCACACACACACACACACACACAGTATTGGTCACGCATGTTTATGTATAATTATGGGCACTCCAGGGCATTTAAGGAAAAAAACTTGGACCCGTCATGATACCTTATTTTAAAGGTCTCTTGACCCTGATTACAACTAACTGCCAAGTTTGAAGTATCTGCTATTATTTTCGTTCATATAACTCATGACTCAGAGGATATGATAAACGATCTTCGAAATTAGATATCAATTAATCTTTCTGGTGATGGTGTGATTCACCCTTAAATCTTAGGGGTAAGTCACACCTTCGAATAATCTCATTTTGGTGATTGTTTTTCTCTTATTATATTTCTTTAGTTTAAAGTAGCTTGCTCTTACGGGTAATTAAACATTATACATTAAAAGAATAAAAACCAAATTTTAACAAGCTGTCATATCAACGGTAATACTAGAAGTTACTTTGAACTTGGTAGATTAATTTAGGGTAAAAAGACCTTTGAAATAAGGTATTATTTGACCCTTTTTTCCATTTAAAATTTTGGGGGTTAGTCTTACCCCTGCAGTTCAGGGGTGCAGAAAAATTAATGGGTTCCAGCGTTTTTTATTAAATGACCTGGAGTGCTCAAAATTAGCTGCTTGGCTTTCAAATGGCCACCCTGTATATGGTTATAAGTGTAAGATGTATGTATATCATATATGCATACCTTAGACTATTCACAACAGACAAAACATAAAATGTCTTTTCAATTTCGTTTGTTTTGTTGCCACGCATACATGTGTGACAAGCAAAACAAATCAAAATTATGTTCCTTTATTTACAAATTACTCCGTGTTAGCAACACTGTAAATTTTTACTGACGTGTTGTATTTCTCTCGCCAAAGGCGTGTTACTCGAAAGTTCTAATAAAATAAATAAAAATATCACTAAATAAGCATGTTTTAGATAAACTATCAAAACCTTCCTTAATAAGGATTTGGTTTTCATATTTATACCTTTTTAAAAATTATTAATTACTTTGTATCGTGGATATAAATATAGATATATTTTAACCACTATTCCTGAAAAACATTTTGAAAAACAGTAAGCCCAAGGATATTAAATGACTCTCCCCCCATTTATCTTTTGAATGGGATAAGATATTGATAGTGGGTAAAATTTGGGTAAAAAGGTGTCACTTGAACTATTTTTTGGCATGAAAACATTTTTTGTTGCGTGGCCTAGTGTCACATGGGCAGTAGCAACTTTTGTTTTCAAAATAGATAGAGGGGTCATGTAGCACCTTCTTTTAAAGTCCATTTAATTCTCTACTCTACGCCACTTTGTTTTTTAAAATCGGCCCAGCCGTTCCATACCTACAACCGCCGCCCCTGGCCGCGGCATATATGGCCCATTGACAAATCCAGAACTGATCCGGGGGCTATTTTGAACTTTTTCCCGGTGGGCCAAATGGTCCCCAGTCCGACACTGGTTTGTTTTATTACAGCGTGTACCAAATTGTTATAATATTTCCATGTAAAAAGGTCCAACTTTTCTTTAATCTCTTCCTTATATTTATCTCAAATATTAATTTGTTTTTTTTTAATTTTAAATTAAATGGTGTAAATAAAAATATGCTCCTTTAGGTCACATGCAAAATGTTAATTTATAATACCTGCTAATTAAATAAAACCAAAGTATATAAAATGGTATTTTTCTGAATCGATTACTATAAAAGATTTAACACCGGTTTATTAAAAAAATAATTACAAGAACTACCTACATATATCATTAAGATATTACATAAGCCCAAGAAAAAAGACGCGTTCCTTTACTCACGTTTAATTGATTTATTACCAAGCTGGTCAAATACCGTTTTATTTTTAATTGCTATTTATCGTATTTTAAAATGCCTACGGTTTTACTTAATGGAACTAAAAACAAAATTTTCTTACTGAAACTTTACTTTTTTCTACGTTTTTTTATGTTTGTTTGTAAAACGGAGCAAGCGTCCGCTAACCGTAATATCGTTAGGGTAGGGTAACATTTTATCAAAAATTGACAACCCAGTAATAACGGGAATGGAATTATAAAAACTTTCTTTCATGTGGTGCAAAAAGACGGTATTGACCTTGGGTTGTGTATGGCATGTTGCGTATTTGATGTATTATTGGTGGACCACCCTCATGACCTCTGTAACACAAGGCGCATACTGAAATGGTAGGCAAGTAACTTGCGACCAGCATCGGGACTCCGTGCTCTATAGAATTCTACACCTTGCTTTCTATCGTAGATTTCTACTCGAGAAGTCGATAATTGCACTTTTTGGTACTCTGTGTCATAATAAACTAAACATCGGAAATGTTCGTAAAATGTCTATATGTGTACTAATACTTCTCTGCTTAACCACAGCTTCTGTGGCTTAACTGTGCAAGATAAAAAGGACATACATAAAGCTATTGCGAATTAGATTTACGAAATATTTTTATTGAGAAATTAAGTTTTTAATTATTGTTTTTAATTCAATTTCCAGTCCATTGGATACTCCCTCCTTTTATGAAATTAAATTTTGCTAAAGATTAATTTAACCTATTTAAATAAATAGCTATCAATGTTCCCTACTGTAAATAATTTAAATTAGTAAAGCAAAAATATGTGATCAATTTATCAAAACTAAAAAATTCAATAACAAATTAGCTTTATACAATTGTGAATCTTTGAAAAAATCAAGGTAAATTGGTTGGACAGTAAACACATGGCTAGAACTAAAATTATATTTTTCTATCATTGTAAAAAACAGTAAAATAAAATTTTTCATTCTAATAACACAAAACAACCAAATAAATAAATAAATCATTGCAAACTAACGAACACCTTAATTTATTTTAGGGTTATGTTCGACTTTTTAAAATTTTGGTAGAATTCGACATTTTCAGAGCACAGAGTGCGAGTGAGGTAGAATGAAGTCGATTTTTAGAATACTATAGTACACGGAGTCCCGGTCAAAGAGAATGGACAAGGGGAGAGGAACAGTTGATTTACCCCCACCAATTAAGAAATGGCACACACCTGCGAGTGGTGATTGTGTTCAGCGACCAAAAGGGCTCGTCAAAGTTTTATTTTATTCTTGCTTAACGTTGGTAAAAAGGACGTGCTTGGTTAAAAGTATGGATTTATTTAGAATTTTTTGTTTCAGTACGCACTTTTTACGTAACATTTTTGTGTCTGAATCAATACTATCAGCCAAATATCTTGCGAACTTTCACCGGTTTGATGGTTAACTTAACACAGCGGGATTACTCGTCATGCGCATGGGAGGTTGTTTTTCCGGCTTGCTATTGGCTGTTATAAATGTCAAAACTCTTGACTTTCACATGTTCAATATGGCTGATGTTTTGTGATTGTTGTAGCTGTATATTTGTTTTGTGTTTTATTCGGTTTGATTTTACGTGTGACCTGTGTTATAGATATAAATTATTGAAACAAAATTTGTGGAAATTTATGGGTTTTTTAATTAATTATTTTTTAAATTATATACGTTGTTTTTTTTTAATAAAAACAAATTAACACTTTATCTAGGATTTATTTATGTAACAAAACATTATATACATTAATATTTTATATACATCCGTAAAATATATTTAATGAATATCTTGCTGGAGGTAAAAGCACAATGAACCAATAGAGGATTTCTGTGTGCGTCACTCTCTATTTAAAAAATTTGCTTGAACTGTAAAAGTCAGACAAATGATCAGTTTAAAAAGTATTAATAGTGACAAAAATTATACTAAAGCGTAAAAATAAAAAGGCCTAAAGCCTAAACACCCAGTTAAGGTACAAACCAAGATATATAGTGTGTCTACTTAAGTTCGTACCATAAGGCAAACTTATTAATTTTACGAAAAAATTTAACCATTCGATATTAATTGTTTTCAGTGGTAGGTATATGAAATATCTTAAAAAATATAAATTTATGTTAAGAGGAAAGTACACTTATTTTTGTCAATATTGAAAATTTGTGGAAAAAAGATGTTTAGGATTAGGATTTTTTTCTGCAATAACGAGCATTTTTGAGCTTCTTTTACAAAAGTATTTTATTTCAAAATAAGTATCCAGTAATGTGGAAACTTAAATTTTCATTGTTAATTAAAACCTACAATCTTATCTGCTTCCTTATACCTAAAAAAACAAGTATGTAGATATCGAATAAAATGGACCAAGCACAGTGGCCTATGGAAACTGAAATCCTACTACGCTTTTCTTAGTATAAGTAGGTAATATTAACTTATAGACTACAATACCTTTCAACTAAATGAGATCAACATAAATCTAAAATTTATTTGGTTGGTAAGTTTGAGCATGCTATTTTCATATATTTCTTAAAATTATACACTTCTTTTTCATTTAATACCATTTTTTATGCTAAATAAGTAATCTCGCAATAAAAGTTTAGTTTTCAAGAAATTATTCTATTTAGATTTTTATTTTCAGTTCTCATTTCCCTAAAATTTATACCTAAACATTTTTCCACATTAACCTATTCCAATCTAAGAAAAAATAGTCTTCTACCAAATAGATTTTAATACACCATTAGCACTAAATTACCAATATTTAGTCATTAAAATATTAATAAATTTTAGTATAAACCAAATTTTACACTTTTTATTAATGTTTTATGTATATTTACTCAATAAATCAACGTTTTTGAATATACCGCCGATTTTGACATTGGGAGTGCGTATGCGCATGCCCTGCCATCCCGCAGACCCTCTGCAAAAAGCAATTTTTAAAAGCACTGGCTAAACGACCGTCGGTGGTTTTGCTCAATTTTAAGGAAAAAACCGCCGTCCTGCGTTTTTTTATTAAAATACAAATATTGAACTAAAAATCTTTTGGGGAAAAAAGGTCCAAAATAACCCTAGAATATGAAGTCAATATCTCTACCATAAACAAAATGGTGGTCCTTTAATTATTACCTGAATACCTGAATTGGAAGTTCATATTTTCTAAACATATAAAGTAGGATATAATTAATGTGGTATTTTTCTTAAGCTCGGTTTAAAATCGTTTTTATCTTGGTGTAAAATACAGGATGTTTCTTACCCTTTGTCTGACCTTTAAGATTGTCACCAATATCACCATTAAAAATATTCTTAAAATAGCTTTGAAAAAATACCACAATAATTTAATCTAACTTTATTATTTTTAGTAATATGGCCATCAAAGACAGACATTCGGTAATTATTAAAGTACCGCCATTTTGTAGTACGTATTGACTTTACATTCTAGAATTTCAAAGTACTGACCACAGTCTTAAAAATAATGTGCAACAAAACCCCTTGTTTCCAATATGGCGCGGAGCTGTCACATTGACATTAAAAGCTATTATTATTATATTAAAAAATGCAGATCTTGCTCATATATTGCCTTTCTAAATTTTCTCAGGATATACTAAACAATTTTAGAAGCGGGGGAACTGACTAACTGAATAACTATATTAAACCCATTAAAATTCAACGCGTTTTATCTAGGATTTATTTAAATGTGGGTATATTATATTAAAAATAATTTTTATGATAATGCTTTAAGGTATTAAAGACTTTGAAACATAAATGTATTTAAAGATCAGAGGCATTTTTCGCATTGAAACGATGTTATTCAGACTCAGACCTGCTTAAAGCCAGCCATATCAGAATTGTCGGTATAGGTACATACCAACTTATTAGAGAATTATTGCAAGTTGCCTTATTAAGCTCGGGAATCATTAATACTGGCCTTATTTAAATAGTGCTTGTACCCATAATTTAGAGTTATTGCAAATCATGTTGACAGTCCCATTAACTTAAAAAAAGGGGGATAAATTTTTAGTAGGTCTTCTTTATTGTTTTGTGTTGTAGGGTTTTCTTTAACAGAATTACAGAAATACATTTGAGAAAGCAAGGTTTTAAGTATTTTTTCTTTTAAAAACTTTTAGATTTTGTGGTCGGCAGCCGTTCGGTTAGACGAACAGTTCCGAAGTTAAAATAAGACCAAAATAAGGCACGACCTAAAACCGACATATATAAAGCCAGGCACTATACTTATTAAGGGAGTCCTTATCCTATCATGCATCTGCGCAAGCTCAGATGTCAAAATAAGGCCGGTATTATTAGTGCCCGGCCTTATTTTACTGTGCAATAATTTTCTATTAACAAAATAATTTTTTTTGGATTTTAAAAGCCGGTTGTTTCTGAAGAAGCAATACGTTAATTTTGGCAAGTTTTAAGGTTAAATAGGTCAATATAAATCTAAAATGAACTTAATTGCTAACTTACTTTTAGTATTTAAACCTTCCTGTCTTACAATAAAATATTTTTTAATTATGTCATGTTTATTTTTATATTTTTATTAGTATTAAAAAATATATTTATGCCCTAAATTTTGCAGTGTATGACTCATTGTACTTGATAGTTTAAAATATAAAACATTTATTGTAGGTTATAAATATTAGATATGCTTAAGTTTATGTGGCGATACGGATTAATACAGTTTGAGCGTACATTCAAGGTTATAATGCGAACGTAAAACAATATAATTGATGGAATTTATTTGGGTACACGCCAAAACGGATCGTTTTTTCTGAAACAAAGTAAAGGAAAACCCCCAAAAAATCTAAAACAAGTAACTAGATAACTAAAAATCGACGTTTCGGTGACAAGTCTGCCATCGTTGTCAAAATAAAAATAAAAAAATTAAAGGTTAACTATTATTTAGGTTTAAAATTTTAAAACTTTTACTTTAGTTTTAGGATATTCGAAAAAAGAAGTTTGGCATTAAATGTCCAATTTGATATTTCATGTCAAACGTTTTTTCAAAATATCCTAAAACTAAAGCAAAATTTTGAAATCTTAATCCTTAATAATAGTTACCTTTTAGTTTTTTTTATTTTATTCAATTTTATCTTTACAACGGTGGCAGACTTGACAACGAGACGTTGATTTTTAGTTTTCTAGTTAGATTAATTTAGCTTGAAGGTGGATTGTAATCCTCTAATATTGCAACTGCTCATATTATTTGTGTATCCTCCATCCCTATGTTAGACTCACTATCCAAGCCGGTCTTTTAATCCGACTTCACAAGCTTGAAACAGGCTTCTTGGTAAATGTCCAGGCCTATTGTTTCCAGGTTTTTATTCAGTCTGCAATGACCTGTTAGTTGACCCACTATAATTCTTATTGCCTTCCGCTTGTAATTCAGAAGGTCTTTCGTAAATTCCGGCGAGTATGCTTTTATGAATTTTTTCGCCTGATGCCGTCCTGGTGTTCTTATCCACCAGTCTTGGAATTTCCTTACAATCTATGATCTAATAGATGACTTTACTTGGCACGACGAAATACCACAGTGGGGCTCGGGGCCTACCATTGCGCGGTCAGCACCCTACTTTGACAGATTATTGGCTTTTTTATTGCCCTGGTGGCCCTCATGTCCTATAGTACCCAGGCAATAGTTAGCTTGTTGGACGCACCTAACTTTCCAGGGCAGCTACGCAGTCCTGCACCAGCTTGGAGCTGATTTTGCATGAATTGACCGCCCTGATGGCTGCCTAGCTGTCCGAATAAATTACTATGGTTTCACTCTTTCGACTCCTTGGTCCGTTTTGGAGCCACTCAGATTAGGTCAGCTTTAACGAGAGGGCCTGCCTCCCAGTCCTTTCTATCTGGTATATATCAATAACTTTGTTTAAATACTATCTTTAACATAAAACAGTTTTTATCCGGTAAACAGATGGGTGAAGGTCGCCCCTATTCAGATCTCGTACTATAAACGTTGACTTAAAAGTCAACCATTTAAGAAGATAAAATCAAGAAATAAAAATATATTTATTTTTTATGACAAAAACCAAAAGAGTATTGTATTTAAACTACGCAGTAATGTCAAGTAAAAAATATTTCAAACGCCTTAATGGCTGACAGCAGATACATTTTTTATATACAATAAAGGTGGTAGAGAAGCTTTCCTCGCCTGAGGAGGTGGTACCACCTCACCCACCCTTTACTTATTCTTTACTTATGAGAGGCCAAGTTCTGCACAGCAAAGACACGTTTAATATTATGACAATAACCTTTTCACTTTGTTCGTTCTTTTATTCTTACAGTTTTTAGATTAAGGTACCTACTACCCGCGGAGGTCTTGCCTTCTCCTCCAAATCTTTAATTTAATAACTCCCGTGTTAACAAACTTCCTTTTACCTTGCTGAAGACACATAAAAGCCGTATTATATATATAAGGTAGTAATTTTTTTTGCATCGTTTCAAGAGAATATGTATAGTATAATATACGTAAAACTTTTTACAAAATATTTATGATTTAAGATAAAGTTGATATTTAACAGCAATTTTTAGCTTTCTTTTGTTAATGTAACATATTTATGTTATTAGTAAGTTATGTTTTAATTAGTATTTTTTATGGCGACTTATAGTGTCGATATTTTGTAAAACTCATTTTTACGACAATTATAAAACAATTAATTTATTTTTACAGGGTTTAGTCAACAATTATGTGTTAAGGTATAGCAACTTGCTGTAAATTGATTATTTTTTAAATTTTTCTTTTTATACATAGGACATGCCTACAAATGTTTAAATTGATAATTCAAACACCGCATTTTAAATACTTTATATTGATTTTGCTTAGTTATAATTTGTAACCCTTGGAAAATTTTACAGATGTATCAGGATAACAGTCAGTAGCCTTTTTTTCTACCATAAAATAAAACAGTCTTAAATAAATTATACCATATAACTTATTACCTAATATTTATTATAAAATATGAAATGTCTAAGACTTAAGACATTCTGATTTTTCTAAATAATAGAATAATGGGCATAAGACTAAAAGGTAAAACACAACAAAAGTTAAAAAAAATAGTTATAACGGATTTCTTATAAAACCATTATACAGAATGTTTCCAAAAGTGCTGTAGAAAATTCTATTACAAATTCTTTGGACCAAAATACGACGATCTGACCAAAATTACCTTAGTCATAAAGTTGATCGTTTGCAAGAAACAGAGTGTCAAAGTTTTTATTTTATTTTAAATATTTTTAAACATTATACTTATTATTAAACATTTTTTCAAAAATTCATTTTTAAGAGGTTTTTAGGGTGGAAAATCAAACTGTGCTAATGTTTTTATTGTAAAATGTAATGTAACCACCTGCAGTTTATTGCTTAGGTTCAAAGTGTCATAACTTTTTTAGGCCTTGGTATATTAAAATTTGAGTAAATAATTTTTATTCTTTCATATTTTTTGCACCAAAAAGGTAAATTTAATAAATGTCTCTACGAGCAACCGTTTTTGAGATATTCCAAACTAACCCTCTTATTTTATGCAAAAGTTTGCCATTACATTCAATTACGCTCTATCTAGGCCACTTGGTACTGTTCAAAAGGTCTGTACAAAAAGCTACCACAAATTCTTTGGGCCAAAATACAACGATCTAATGCAATTTATCTTAGTCAAAATGTTGCTGGTTTGGGAGACAGAGGGTGTTTAAGTCAAAAAATATTTGGACAATTTGACATCTCGTATCTCGCAAACCAGCAACCTTTCGACTTAAAGAAATAATTTTTTCAAAAATGGATTAGATCGATATATTTTGGACCAAGGAATTTGTGGTAGCATTTTGTACAGACCTTTAGAGGCACCCTGTAGATAAATTACATTGTTGTTAATGCTAACAAAATTTTAAGCATCTACACACCCTAAATGGCAAATATATGGTTTGGTGCCACCTTGACCAGAGCAAAGTTCTCTGGGTTGTCTTACCCAATAATGCATTTTTTTCTTTAAAATTGCAATTTTTTTAAACACTTTATAAAGCATAATGTTTTAACATTTCATTAAAAATCCAATTAATCACCTTCATTTTGATATACCTATTAATAATGCAAATTATTACTTATGTATAGGAGTGAATTTTCTCAGAAGAAAAAATACATCAACCTGCATCCAAAACGTTTTTCGACAACAAACGACGACAAACGTCGCAAAATTGTAAAGTGTGATATATCGTTGTATTCAGAATTAAAATACAAGTGTATGAAGTTTAAAACCAAATATTTCGCCCATTAAAAAAAAAATAAAGTTGATGATGGTGGCTGAAAGACGAAACGTCAGATCTTAAATTTAGTGACATCATTTAATAGAATAAAAAAGTGGCAATGTTAATGTGTCATTAGTTTTAAAATATCTCTTTTTTGCCGGATAATTCCGAAACGGCTACACATTTTTAAATTTTTAAAACAAAATATTGTTAAGCATAAAAATGCGCAACTTTGCCCCAATTTAACCAACCCTGTATTTTTTTACCGTTTCCGAGATCTCAATGGTGTTCCTCGAATTTGTAACAGCCTGTATATCTAATTGTTGACTTTAATGCTGTCTATGACGTCCTGATAAGTTTTTTTCTTCGCCTTTGCTGCTTCACAATATTTTATTAAAGAGTTTTTAGTGTTGTAAATTATTGGGTCCATGTGACGAAATAGTTTTGTAATGTCTCTTTTTTAATTATAGACCCTTGATAAAGTCGCAATCCAGCTACGAAACGTTAGAATAAATACAATAGTGGTTTTATTTGCCTGTCGCCATTCCGCTATACTACTTCAAATTGTTTTTCTAGAGAGTGCTATTAACTAAACTACAATATTAAACAATAAAACTACAAAAAACTAAACGCTTATGACAAGCAAAATAAATAATTATTAAGGTTTGATTAACTTTAACTATTTTTCGGCGGTTTTTAATAGTTTTTATAAGCAAAACCACCGGACGGCGGTTTCTTTTGATAAAATAAGTAAAAACCGCTGGTTATAACAAATGATTTATATTTTGTGGCGGTTTTTATACATGCAGGTGTAAAAACCGCCGGACGGCGGTGTTCTTCTTATAGTTGAACAAAACCACCGACGGTCGTTAAGCCAGTGCCTAAATAATAAATCCCAATTACTAACTTATATAAGAGTAGATTTTTTACTAAGAAAATAAAAAAATTAATATCAAATCACTTTAATAACAACAACAACATACCTTACTTTTGTAAACTCCCTTGTATATTGCAAGAATCCGTGAACTCTAATAATAAAGTAAACACGTGCGGTATTATTATTGGATCTTCATAATAATTGATCTCACTCATATTTTTCAACAAAATGTAAAAGTTTTTAACGAAATCTCTAACTACCTAAAATGCTTTAAAATTTACACAGCCCCACAAAAAATAAAGTTTTATACCTAACAGTCAGACATAAATATTTCTATGTATTTTTTAAGCTAAAGCCGATTCCAAGCTCAAAAATGGCCCAACATGTCTGGAATTGGCCCCAGGAGCCTCTATAGGCCCTGGATACTGGATACTGCTTTGTTTATGGCGTTGCTGCAAGGCAATTGCCAGCTCTATGTGGTGGGAAAATCTGGATGGTCGAGCTTTCCGCTCCCAGAAATTTCGGTTTAAAATATTCAAATGTTTAAATTAACAACAGCGATGAACTTCTGAACATGCAAAAATTGTGGCTGTCAAGCCAGAGGCTGCTACTGGTATCGCGCATAACCGTCACTTTCACTACTGACGTTTTTCCGCAAGGCATGCGCACCTCCTCGAACATACGAAGACACCATGTGTTCAACACCAAAACGTAAAAACTTCAGGCTTTAGGAATCTTCACTTACAGCGCTTAGCCCCAGAAGAAAGAAGCTCCAATTTAGCGTGAATCTTTTCTCGATCCCCAAGGGTACAGCTACGCTTGTACGACGCCTTCAGCCGCCTACCCGGGGAGTCTAAGTAGACTTCTACGTAAAGGTGAACCGCACTGCTCGAAGACCCCGGAAAGAGTCTGCTCTATAGGCCCTGAAATACGGTTTCCGGGATAAGGCGCATTTATTATGGGTGCATTCTAAAGCCGAAGCCGAATTTGTGCTCGACAGGTCTACGGCCAACTGAAATTTCCTTTTCAAGACCGGGGAAATGGTCCCTTAGTTGCCAGAGCGTTGTGTTTCAGACATAGCAATCTCAACTGTGATATTTTCATGTACATTTAAATTCTGGACCTTACAATATGCGTCTGTCGAAGTGTATGGCATGTTAAAATTTCCAGTTTGGGACCGGGAAAATGACTACCAAGGGAGGGAAATCGTATTTAGGGGGTAGCATTCACAACAGTGGGATTTTTATGTACAGTGCGTTCAATCTAACTTGTCACATTTTAAATGTACATGAAAATGTCATCGTTGTGATCGCTACGTCACCATTTTTCGGCCCGTAAGGGGTAATTTTTCCGGTTTTAAAACTACAGTGCGTCCAATATAACTTATCCACATTTAAAATGTCTATACCTTTTTTATTTCTTAATTTAAAAAAATAATCGAAAAACCAACTTGTACAGTGAGTTATCAAGTTTTTTTTCTGTTATAAAGATTACACAAAACAATTTGTAATATATTGACATAACTTACTCTTTTTTAATGGAACACCTTGTATATTATACCACCATTACCAGGGTCTTTTAAAGAGCTTTACAATAATACCACTTTTTAAATATTTTTTTCAATAGTTTCGCAAATATGACCGTTTATCCACTATACCTACCTACAGGACTAAAGTTACAGACTGTAGATATAATGGAAATTATATCTTTTTTTTAAATTAAAATAGTCATATTTCAAAACCATTAAAAATAAATATATCATATGTAGTATTTTTGTAAAGATCTTTAAAAGATAATTTTAATAGTGGTATAATATAGAGGGTGTCCCATTTAACAAGACACAAGTTACGTCAATATAATCTATTAATAAAATTGTTTTCTGTAATCTTCATAACAGAAAAAAACTTGATTATTCACTATACAAGTTGGTAAAATTAATGTGGATAAGTTAGATTGACGCACTGTACTTTCCATTTCTGTAACTTAGATTGTGCTTCACAGGTTTATGCCCTAGTGAAATTTTCTCTTTGGGACCGGGAAAATGACCCCTTACGGGCCGGAAAATCGTGTTTAAGACGTAGCGATCACAACGATGACATTTTCATGTACTTTTAAATTAAGTACTTACATAAAAATGACAATGTCGCGTCAAAACCGCGATATTCCAGCTTCTAAGCTGGCCATAAACTTTTGAGTACAGAATGAGTTCCAGAATTAAGAAGTGTATAAAAATCCTACTGTTGTGATTGCTGCAGTGCCGTATTAACCATTAGGCTGACTAGGCTACAGCCTAGGGCGCCATGAAAAAATTGGCGCCAGACAGGGGAGTAATAGGCGCTAGACGAGGGAGTTTTTAAAAAAGTTAAGGAGATTTTGGAGACTAATTTCTCTGTGAATAAGGGGCTTTGGATATGGAATGAAATAGGCGCGAAAAGAAGGGAACTTTTTTTATCAAGTTTTATTTTGGGTGGTGAAGTAACCATATTTTTTTTTGCTCTTCAAAAATTTATTTAGTGAAAAATAGGCGCTCCGGAAATTCTAGCCTAGAGCGCCTCAAGCAGTTAATACGGCCCTGGATTGCTGCGTCTAAAAATGACTTTTCTTCCTCTACGGTGTAATTTTCTGGCTCAAGGTCCAGAATTCAAATGTACATGAAAATATAACTGTGATTGATATGCCTAAACCACGATTTTCCGGCCCCTAAGAGAAAATTTTCCTGGTCTCAAACAGAAAATTTTAGTTCCCGGAAACCGTATTTCAGGGCCTATAGAGGCCCCTGGAGCCAATTTCATACGTGTAGGGCTCGGATTTAGATTCAGCGTCGAAAAATACATGGGAATACATATGTTTGATTTTTGTGTATGCACTTTTATTTATTTTTTTGTGGAGCTGTGTTATTTACAATGGCCTTACATTTTTAAATAGATGACTAATATGTTATAATTCTTTTATTGATCTTGTTTCAAGATTTAATAAAAAAATGTTTGCAAATGGATAAAAATCTATTATGAATATAGTAAGATATAAGCCACGAAATTAAATTTATCAAAGTTACTAAATTGGGAAATAGTGTTAGATGCTTCTTAAACTTGTTAAATCGCAATAGATATTTTATTGTGTAAATTATATAAATTTTATTTGTTTTTCCGGGATTTAAAGAGTCTTCAGAGAATTAAGGTAAGAGATATTTAATACTTGTGTGTAAATATTTTTAAACATACTATTTTGGTAATGTTAAGTTCGGCACTTTTTTAGAATTACACACTTTACAGAATATTACTTACTAGAAGGTACAAAATATATAATTTTAAATTTTTTTGGAAGTCAAAAAATAATTTTAAATATGCCCATGCTCCATGCGTTTGTTATGTTAGTAATGTATGTACAAACCTAAATTTTCATCATTATCGCTGAAAAAAAAACAAAAATAAATTTTCTTTTCGTAAATAAACAAAATTGCATATTTATAATATCTTTTTTAATGACAATTTTTGATATTAGCAAAAATACAGGTACTTTACTTTTAAGCAAAAATTACATTTTAGCCAAACCTCGTAGAGAACTGATACAACTTGATATCTGATGGTTGCTTTTTAAATTTTGGACCATGCAGAACTTTTTATAAAGTAGAGGCGATCATAAGGGGGAGGGGCCATGGGGTTATGCCACTTTCCCTCCCCCTTTGATGCCCCAGGGTCGGCTCGAGGGATAAAAAAAGGGTACCTTTTTTCTTCTCTTCAAAGATATGTAGGAAGGGAGGAAGAAAAGATATATCAAGTTTTAGTTAAGGTAGTCTTTAAGAAGGCTCTAGGGGCGGGCTCTTCCAGCCGGCCCTGTGCCCCCCTCGGAAAGTTGATATGACCGCCGACCGCCCCTGTTATAAAGAATAACTTTTTTCTTAAAATTCTCATACAATGCTGACATCGTGTTTTATTGTATCTAACCTTCACCATTTTGTCCGGAATAAATCTTAGTAATTAATTTATAGTACCTAAATAAAAAATAAAATGTAAGATAAATGTAGTTTTTTAATAATATGTCTCTTAAATAAATCTTATTTTGTGCATGCAAAATATTTTTTAAGCATCTACATTATAGTTTTAAATAACAAGGGGTAAACCTTCGTAATTTCTGTCAAATAAGCTAAAAATCATGCAAAAATACTGAAAAGTAGAGTTTGATTTTCTTTTATTTAAACGGAACATTTAATGTCAGTGTTTATTTTTAATTGATAATTTACTTAAAAATGTCTTTTCGCGTTAAAACCTCTAATTGAAACGCCTTCAGATCGAGATGATTTAGATTAGTAATCTTGGCGTTATATATCTTAATCCAAATCCTAAATTTTGGTATTAGGTGTTATTAATCTTAGGTTTATTTAAAATTTAGCGGTCATGATAAAATATCAACTTCTTTGCAAAAAATATAGCACAGGTAATAGTTAAACCTCTAGTCCACATTGTTAATAACTCTCTGATGTTTGGTATTTTTCCTGATCAACTGAAACTAGCTGTCGTAGTCCCTATATTTAGAAAACGTGATTATACAAACACACATTATGTGTGGACAAATTATGGATTATATGATTAAAAATAAATTACCTAATGAGTCACACCATGGCTTTATTACAGACAGATCCACGCAAACGGCGATTTTTTAATTTGTTGAGCACATAATAAGATATGGAAATGTAACCTTGGGGAGTTCTTCGACTTGTCAAAAGCATATGATACTTTAAATCGCGAAATACGTATAAAGAAACTTAAGCTGTATGGAATTCGGGGAACAGCACTAAGGTGGATAGTCTCTTATTTGCCTGGGAGGCACCAACAAGTTGCTATAGGAAAAGGAAATAACCGGGCTTGGTCAAAAAATCAGAACTAACAATTGATATACCACAGGGGAGTGTTATTGGCCCACTTTTATTTGTTACTAGCTATTACCCGCGGCAACGCACGCGTTAAATTCGGAGTAAAACAATTCTTCTTTCCTATACCGTGAAGATTTGGAATAATATTATATACATATAAATCTTCCTCTTGAATCACTCTATCTATTTAAAAAAAACGCGTCAAGATCTGTTGAATAGTAATAAGAAACTTAATAAAAAAAAATTGCCTTTCCTGTATAATATTTTTTTAAATACTAATAATTATTTTGCAGATCTTTATATTTAGGTAATTTTGTAAACCTCTAGATGGTATAATAACATAGTTAGAATGCATTTCAGTTTTAAGGGTTTTTAATATAACATCTTTTTGACCCATCCTGTGTGGTAAATCTGTATTTTTTTTTATAAACCATAGATACCTGTGCACAATTTCTATGAAAACTTTTTTTCCATTGCAATAGTAGCGTCAATATCGAATTTTAAACATTCTGTATATGTTTTTTTACATTATTATACATATTAACCTTCCTCTTAAATTACTGTATCTATTTAAAAAAAACGCATCAAAATCCGTTGAGACTAATAACGTCAATACCGAATTTCAAATGTAAAACTATTTTTTGAACATTCTGTATATGTTTTTTTACATTATTACACATATAAACCTTTCCCTTGAATCACTGTATCTATTAAAAAAACCGCATCAAAATCCGTTAAAAATAGTAACGTCAATATCAAATTTTAAATGTCAAAACTATTTTTTTAAACATTCTGTATATGTTTTTTTATATTATTATACATATAAACCTTTCCCTTGAATCACTGTATCTATTTAAAAAACCGCATCAAAATCCGTTGAAAATAGTAACGTCAATATCGAATTTTAAATGTCAAAACTATTTTTTAAACATTCTGTATATGTTTTTTTACTTTATTATACATTTAAACCTTTCCCTTGAATCACTGTATCTATTAAAAAAACCGCATCAAAATCCGTTGAGAATAGTAACATCAATATCAAATTTTAAATGTCAACATTTTTTTAACACTCTGTATATGTTTTTTGATATTAATATACACATAAACCTTGCTCTTCAATCACTCTATTTATTTAAAAAAAACGCATTAAAATCTGTGGAGAATAGTAACGTCAATATCTAATTAAATTATAGTTCATCCAAGATAGCCGACCTAAGCCCACTTTGTTGGGCGTTAATATCTGAACTTTTGTTTAATCATAGTTATCATTTATTTAATCGTTCACCATTTTATCAAGAGTTTGAGAAATATGGAAATAATAAAGGCGCTCGGCGAGGGCCGCGAAATAACCCATATTGTTAAATTTTTAAATAAAAATATTAATTATTTTTTACCCCCAAATAAAAACTAACAAGTAAGTAACAACCCTTTAACTTTAAGGGGCCGTTCAAGATTTCCGTAAGCACTAAAGGAGGGCGGGGGTTTTAGTTTTGCTTATTTTTGATGACATGGGAGGTGACGGGTTCTAGATTGGGATTACGTCAGCAACAGCTTTTTACTGGTTTACACATATGGAAACCTACCCACACAATGGGGCGCATTTAAGAGTACTCAGCCGCTGGGTAAGCAGAGTGTCAAAATTCTAAATTAAACCAATACGACGGCTTTATTTTGATAGTTTTGACACTCCGACTGCGCTCATGTTTTAAAAAAATACACATATTCGGTGACAAATAATGAATACATTTAGGTACTCGCTTAGAATCGAGTAACGGAATTACGGCACAAATAGTCAAGTTACACCAAAAATTTTTGAAAGTTTTAAAAATCTTATGCAAACAAAAGTACAAAATGTAGTTAGTGAACAAAGTGTGGCGTAAATTTAAATTTCAAGCCTACAACAAATTGATATTGTTTTTAAGAAAATTGAAGAATTATTGCAATTAGTGACTAAGAATAAATTCAATATACTAATACTATGAATTTTTTTATAAAGTGAATGTTAAAACCATTTGAGGTATAGGTACTAAAACTGAGGAATCTTGGTTCTTAAGTTTGGACCGCGTCAAATTGAAATCGTTTTCCGACGTTTTACCAGGGATTGCTTAAGGCATCTTCAGGGATCTTTACTCTGCGAGATGGAAACACTGACTTTGTAAGACAGATTTATTTCTTATGATTGGCTCCGTCGACTGGTCACAATAATAAACTATTTTTTTAGTATTTCTGTATTTAAATGGCTTAATGTAAACATTAATACACAAACCAAAAAGTTTTTTAACAACGATTGTTTTGTTCGTAATATTAATTAATTAATAATTAATATTCTAATATTTGTACCTTACCTTGCTCAATGTTGAATATGGTCAGTAAAGTTTGTTTAAACGATTAGCCTCTTTTCCTATTTCTAGAATTATAACTGCTGCTACTAAAACAATAAAAAACAAAATACATTAAATGAAAAATATATATACAAATGTTTACGTAAGCATGAAAGGGGGGAAGACTTTGCTTATTTTTGATGACATGGGGGAGGAGGGGTTATTATTGGTAATAAATTTACTTACATTATACTTAAACGGTCCCCAACTTTCAAATAAAAATATCCATTAAAAGACAAAAGACATTTAACAAACGCCAAATTACATTTTAAGTAAAAAATTAAAATAATCATAAACTTTTAATTAGAATTATAGTTTCTTTAAGGAATACCCATAACATTTTACTAGTTGTTTAGAAGGATGTCGTATCAGCCTTGAAAAACAATATGAAAAAACTGGGTGTTTTCTTTAATTAAATTAGGCGGAGTTTAAGGCAGTGTTCTGGTCTAGAGGTATGAATTTCAGGTTTAAAGTTTTTGAAGTGCCGTAAAAAATGGCAACAAATATTTTTACGGAAACGGAATACGGAAAAAAAATAAAAGAAGAAAAAGAGGTTTAAAATGTTAATAAAGAACTTATAAATAAATTAATAGTAAAAATATTGATTGCAATTTACGGCATTTTAAAAATTACCTCAAATTCATGCCTTTAGACCAAAATACCTTAAAACTATTGTATTTTAATTCGTTTAACCAAACATTCTATTTATTAAACCCCTTAAACTATTTTCAGATCTACATTTTAACTAGTTTTGTCCCTAGAAAAAATATAAGTTGATTTATGTATTTTATAAGAACTATTTCTAATATATCCTTTTTAAAAGATATTTTCCTAATAAATAATTTATATTCAGTGTTATTTCCAAATAAATATATTTTCCTACTATTTTTGATACAACAAAACAAACACAACTTTGACATACTTATTTTTGTAGGACCACCGCGGAAAAGGGCACTCCTTTAAATAAATAAGCAATTTTTAAAATCAGGTACTATTGACAAAGTAATCCGTGTACTTATATAAAAAAAAACATAGTTTTGTCGAACATATACCCTCTAGTTGGGGATCCCTGGACCATTTTTCCAATTCATTACTAAGAAGCTAATTTTTCGTGAGTAGCTTCATTTTAACAAGACGCCCAACTTTTTTCCTTACAACAATTTTAGTTAGTTAGTTAGTAGCTTACAGAGGCAGCAGGAATTAAGTGTTTTGGTTTGACAAATATCAAAAATTTATTACTAACAGGGATCTTCTATGATAATTTTTAAGATAAGTATCTAAATAATTCGAAAAAATATTTGTACCACAAAATGTAAGGTTTTTATCAGTCCCCTACCACCAACATGTATGGTTAACGATGTCGTAAAAAATAAGTAATAGCCAGCTGATTTTTTTCTGTTGAATTAATAATATTTATACAGGGTGCGTTTTTTAAACTTACAATGGAAATATTTTCTAAACCAATGCAAATATTAAAAAATAAAAAATACCGTTTCTATAAAACCGGGAGGGGGAATATAAATGACTTATTTTTTAAATCACCTCTATCAACCCCATAAGCTGTACCCCCAGTCACCTAAAAACCTTAAATGGCAACACCCCTTATGTGGCACCTCTCTGAAAAGCTTATGAAAAATACTTTTCGTTAGTCATAAAAAGTTGGGGTAAAATACTACCCTTAATTTTTAAAAAATTATACCTTATTATTAATAAAGAATCCCAGAAAGTGTCAATTTAAATTAATAAAAAATTAATAACGCTCTTTAAGATAAATGATTAGAAAAAACACATGACAATTAGTTTTTGGGTTAGACAGCACATTACTTTTTTTTAATGGAACACACTGTATATTTGACTACCATCTTTAAAAATCTTTTAAAAAGTTCACATGTAATATATTCAATTTTTAACCCTTAAATGACAACTAACTATTTCAACATAAACGAAAACATGGGTCGCATACGAGTCCATGAAGAATTACTGGTATTTTAAAGTTCAAACAGCAAGAAACCTATCTTATTTCTTTTTTGGTTGTTTTGTAATTTAGTTAATGATTTTTTTTACAGGAAAAGAAAATTTATTTTTACACATCTGTGTTAGATTTTTATAATTATTCTTCAAAGCATTACTTGTGTGCAGCAAAGCATTAAGTCTTTCCCTTTTGTTTTGTCTGTCTGTCTTGTATATCTTTGTGCTTTTAAAAGTGTATCCTATTTCTACGTAGATTTTTGTTTGTATAAGCAAAAATTTTATGCAGCATGTTGTCGTCAAAATAAAATTTCTAAACCTCCTACTCAGTTTTTGTTCCTTTAAGTTTAGGAAATTCCGGAATCAATTTTTTCCTGTCCGTGTATATTTAAAAAAGGTTTAAAGTGCCACCTGTAATTAACCATTCCTTTCTAAATCACTATGTTGTAGATGTGCTAAAAGTACTTCATCGTCACTGTTTATTTTCAGTTGGTTATTCATACACTTTTTCGACTGCCTCCACTTTTTTATCTTCATATTCTTTAAATTCACTTCCAATATTACTTAAGTCATAATAAATATTGTCATTATCCTTATTACTTTCTTTATGTCGTCTCTTATTCTCTTTTAGTTCCTTTTAACTTCAGTATTCTTTTTGATTGACATGTCTTTTTATTATTCAAAGAACAAACAACAACACGTGTCGCCTAATACCCCAAACACTGATAATTCAGACAATAAACTTCTGAGGCTTACGTAATTGGCTGTGGTAATAGTAACAGCCAAGCTACAAAGGTAGGTGTAGCAGCAATAATATAATAGATACAACTTTTGCAACAAATATGTTTAAAATATTATTCGGTGGGGTCACAGGCGACCCCGTGTTGTCGTTAGAGGGTAAATAGTTTTGGGAAAAATGGCGATCCTCGGGAGTTTAGTAGTAAACCATAGTTTTTTTATATAAAACACTCTGTATATAAAGAGCTTTAAGAAAATACCAATTTGGTATGTCTATCCCTTATAGTTTTGAAAATATGGCCATTTAAACCTAAAAATTATGTTAAATTTCTATTATATCACAGCGCAGGTCTAAGCTATAAGCAATAAAGCAATAAGTTTAATGCCCAGATAAAATGGAGAAAAAATCTTCTATTTTTTAGGCATAATGTAAGCATAAAATATAACTCAACAACCCGATTGTTAATTCTTTTCCTAATCTTTTATTTTAAAGAGCATTTAAAATGCTACTAGTTTGCTAATTTGAGCTATTTTGTATTTTAAGTAAAAACAAGGTTACCAATGATGGACACCCAATTCGAATAACCCTATATCAGTATACAGTTGCCAGTGCAAAGTAAAAAAAAAAAAAAATTGTTTTATTATTATCTTATATCCAGCCCTTTGAGTTTGAGTTGAGATAAAAATATTAATTTTGGCATTTTTGTCCACATATCGACGCACTGTGCGGTATGTCGCCTTCTTTACATGCTGGAAATATTTATTTAATCTCTATCAGTTGCCATTCTACACGCATTAGCCTTCTCTTTTCCATGCATTTCCTCTTAAAGTTTTGTCTTGCTGATATAGTAGTAGGTATACCAGATTTTGGATATTTTCTGGGACAAGTATCATCGCACAGAGCAGTTCATAAAAAAACAATTACTTATTATTAATAATTCACGGTTTTTATTTTATTTAATAAAGTTAATGATAACTTTTCAATGACGCTAATACAGATTAGAGATCAATACTTTAAAAAGTAAAATGGATAATTATTAGAAAGTGGTCCCTACGTGTTTTCAACTTACCTGCGCACGATTTTTGTCTCCACACTGAAAGAGTTGCAATACAAACAAAAATGTTTAAGCTTTTTATAAGTAAGTTTGTTTTCTGGAAAAAAGGTTGTGATGTTTTAATCAAAGAAAATATAAAAGGTTAGGTTTTAATCTTAAAAATCCAAAAGAGTGTTGGCAACTTTAAAAGAATTTCTGTAATCACTAAAGCAGTTTCTCCAAAGACCAAATAGTGTTCCTTTTTCCCGGGATTTTCAATGACAAGGGAAAAAAGGGATTATATGCCTCCCAGAAATGTAAGGTTAAGAAAACTTTAGAAATGTTGGAAGCATATATAAGCATTACTAAAGAAAAAAGAAATAGAGAAGAAGTGTTATAAAATAAAGTTTAGTTTGGCTGTCTTAACTACTTGAGAACTTTGTTTTTCTTTGTTTGTCACGGAACATGAACATTTTTGGTTTTCGTTCTTTTGTTCGTTGTCTTGTTTGTAGTTTTTTTTTAATTTAGAAGGTAAGTAATTTTTTTGGTTTTTCAATTTTTCCCACTTACATACACATACACATCAGCGAAAAAAAAAAGAAAAAAGGCCTTGGCTTCAAACTTGGGACTTTTTACTATAGCATAATATGTTTGTATCAAGGCCTTCCTTTATTTACATTTCTTTTAGAAAAAAAATACAACCAAAAACAAAACGGTCCTTACTTCTAAACTGGGGCCCTTCACACTATGTCATACATTTTTTTAAGGTCGAGGCCTTCCTTTTTTTACTGTCATCTTCTTGGATTCTTCTTTTTGCATTTTCTACTTACACCTTATTTTATATAAATACTTCATTTTTAAAGGCCCCTTCTAACCAGGGGCCCGGGTCGACAGTCCCCCTCGCTACGCTACTATGTATAACGGTCAATCAACTTTTATTTGTTTAAGCTCAAAATCACTGTGACCGTAGTAAAAACCAAAAATCTATATAAAAATAAAATTGTTTTATTGATCACTATTTTATTAATTTTAATATAAAGTTATTTTTAGCCGACTTCAAAAATGAGGAGGTTCTCAATTCGCCGCGTATTTTTTTTATGTTACACGATTACTCTGGCGTTTGTAGGCCGATTTTAAAAATTCTTTTTTATTTGAAAGAGTGTACTTCCGCGGTGGTTCCATAAAAAAACAAAATGAAGATCGCGAGAAAGAAAGGTACTGGACTTATTTTTTTTCGGCAAGGCGGATTCCAGTTTTTGCGGCAAAGCTGACTCTAGATAGGTATAATTATGTTCTTATAAATAGACATACGTCCAAATAATAAAGCAAACAATTAGAAGAGATCAGGGAGCATTCAGAATCGACAACCTTGGGGTAAAATTTACACTTTTTACCAACCAAAAGAAGGAGGTTCACAATTCGCCGCGTATGTTTACTTTTTGTGTGTATGTTACGCAATTACTCTTGTGTTTGTGGACCGACTTTAAAATTCTTTTTTAATTTAAAAGAGTGTACTTCCGCGGTGATCCCATAAAAAAATAAAGTCAGTACTAGACCTATTTTTTTCTCTCTGCCATACGTAGAAAAGATCAAGAGCGCACTCAGAATCGATAAAATTAACCCTTTTCACCGAACCAAAGACAAGCGATTTGCTGCAGCCCCTCGTCTATCGATTTTTAAGCTTTTGACAGATATAATAGAAAATTATTGGAATAGGCAAATAGTGCTAGCAGTATTAAGGGAAAAACCTTATTTTATTACTGCTAAATTTTAACGGGCGTATGTGAAGAAGTGTTAATGGTCAACATGACATGCTTGTATTATTTTTAACATAAAACTGAAATTTTATTTATAGTCTATTTTATTTATTTGTTTTGTATAGTTACAAATGAAGACGTTCTAACTTTTTAGTATATTTTAAAGACAAAATTTAAAAATAAACAAAAATTACTTTAACCCTTACTTTCATTTCGTTTTCAAATGTCAAAATAAGGAAGGGAAACGACCGACTATATTTTAGCACAATTAAAGTCTAGCAGTAACTTTAATAAAGTTTCCCTTATTTAAAACCACTACTGAGCATGCGTAATGTCAAAATACTGCTGAATTTATTACAGCTAGACCTTATATGAATTCCAATAATTCCCTAATGTATTCTACCAATGTACAAGCGTTTAGCTGCAGCCCTGTGTGTATCGATTTAATGCAGCTCCCTGTGCATCGATTTATAAGCTTTTGATAGAAAATATAAGGAACTAAACACAGAGTATAGGTAAGGGTCATGGTTAGTTCTGGTTAGTTAAATCTTTTTTTTATTCCTTAATTAACCTCCATTTCTGTCAAAAGCTTATAAATCGATAGAAGCTGCAGCTAACCGCTAAAAGAGGTACTAGTAGTGTTTGTGTAATAATATGAAACCTAAAAGCTAAAAATAATCATTTTCTAAAAACTGAACCGACTTCAAAGAATTAGTAAAAGTCACTTAAAAGGTAGAAATAATCAATTAAAAAAAAGAAGTCGGTAATAATATATGTGCTTAATTACTTAATGTTATTAACTGAATAAACAAAAGATTTTATACTTTTATCAACGCTTTTATGCAATATGCTATTACCCGACTTCTTTTTTTTTTATTTTTATATTTAACTTTTTAGTGACTTTTACTAATTTTTTGAAGTCGGTTCATTTTTTTTTAATGATTATTGACCTTTAGTTATTTCTATTATTTCTGCAATTTATTATTTTTATAATAGTTCTTGTGATTCAAGGTGACGTTTTATAAAGTTACCCTTGAAGCCCATGAAACAATGGTATTTGTAAATATATATTACTAAAAACGCTTTAATTTAAATATTCTGCAATTTAAAAATTATTACGTATATGGGTCAACCACTTATGTAAAAATTATTATGTTTTGTTATTGTCTGGGTGGCATTTTTTTGCAGATATATTTGGTCCCAGAAAAGTCCGTTGCACCGTATGTCCGTCAGACAAAATAAAAATGGCGTAGTGTGTACACTGTCGGTGACTTAGTATGCTTGGTAAATATTTGCGACCAATCATTATTATTTTCTATCATAACTGCGGCCTCACTCTACCAAGTTTTGGAAAATAGAAGTGGTCGGCATTAATGTGTGTCTGTCGGACAACCAGCAAAAGCATAGGAAATTATTGTTTTTTAATAAATTATGGTGTTTAAGATTGTATTTGAGTAGTGTAACTGTAAGTTTTAAAAAACACAAATAAAATATATTCTAACAGATACTTTAAGGTTTACAAAGTTGATAAAATGTCCGTCGGACAACCAGTCTATTGGAAAATAGAGTCACTGGGGAAGGTAATTAATATGTTTTAATAAATTATGGTGTTTTAGATGATATTTAATTAAAAATTTAACTGTAAAAAAACAAGAATAAACTTTGTTCTACCATAAAGATCAAATTTTAAGAAATTCAAAAAATAAAATGTGATTTTTTTTTATTTATGCATTTTTGATGGGTCTTTACCCCAGTCATCTTAGTCAAGGGTCAATCTCGGAATCCCACAGAATAAGCTGAATATCTGTACATACCTTTATTTTGGTACAAAAATACTCTCCTAAAAATCCCTGTGATATCGTGTAGAAAACTTGAAATATGAAAGGTCAAAGGTCAAAAAATCAGTTTTTGCAAATATCTCGTTTTTTTACTTTTAATTGCATTTATATTTATTATAAAATTTGTAGCTTTACACTATGCGCCCTCTATTATCGGATCCGTTGGTATAACTAAACAATGCTTAGAATCAAATTTGTAAAAAAAATTGTGTTCTACAACTTCTGTAATAAATATATATGCAATTAAAAGTAAAGGAAACAAAATATTCGCAAAAACTGTTTTTTTTTGAAATTTAACCAGTGATATTTTGAGTTCCTTACAAAATATTATAGGGGATTTTTAGGAGAGTATTTTTGTACCAAAATAAAGGTATGTAGAGATATTCAGCTTATTCCGTGAGATTCCGACGTGAAAGTCTAAGTTAATTGGGGTACTTTATAATTTTGATAAAACATTTACAATAATAAAAATTTGAGTGCTTTTTATACTCCAATATAATTTTAATTAAAATAATACTTTTATTTATTTTGTACGACAAAAACAGAAATTTAACAAAACCTTAAATTAAATTACCCAACACCCGATACAATCCAATTTACATTCCTAACAACCCCTGAAAAAAGTTCTAAAAATATATTTTTTCGTGACGGAAAAAATTATCTTTGTTGACATGTACTTATAAATGTAAATTTTTATAAAATTATTCCCACGGGAAAAAGTAAGTACTTTATTCTCGGGCATACATACACGTAATTAAAGGTGAACAATTCATTTTAAAATATTTTCTCATAAAGAACTTACATTTCGATACCGTAATTCGCAAATTGGCTAACTCCATATTCACACAATTTTCCAGCAGAAAAAGTATATCTATGAAATAATATTAAATTAATTTTTAATGTTTTAGCCTTTGCTTAATAGATTAATGTTTTTGAGTTATTGTAAATAAAGAAACCATAGAGATTTCTTTATGTTTATATATTATAATAGTCCAAGTAACTACCTTTTATTTTAAAGGAAAATGAAGTTAGCCGACTTGCAAATTACGGTATCGATTTGCTTTATTTCAAAAGTACAATCAGAAATTTTTAAATTTTATTATTTGTAAATATCAACTTAACAATAACTTTAAGTTCTAAATTTTTAATTTAAAGCAGTCAAATCACAAAACTAAATTGACACAATTCTTTTTCAAATACCACAGCCGACCAGTTTAAAAATTTAAATTTTACGTGATGAATTTTCCGACTTTATTATGTTTTAATAAGATGGTTTTTTACCATTAAGTCATAGTTTTTTTCGTCACAGATAAAAATAGTGTATTATACGCGGGAACAATATTAGATTTTAGCTCTCGGTTTTTGTCCTCCTTTGGTTCGCGTCGTAAGACAACACAATCTCGAGCTAGAATCTAGAGCTTTTTTCTCTTGTAGTCTTGTATAATAAATAATCATTATTGTTGCAGGATTATTAAAGACATTTTTGAACTCTTCAACAAAAGATAAAACTACTTTAAAGCAAAAAGAAACAAGAAAATGGACGACAACAAATCGGAATCCAAGGGTGCTCTCATAGCGAAAATTGTATTTGCCATAGTTTTACCTAACTTGGGAGGAATTATAGGAAGTATTTTTATCGCAGAGCCAATTAACAATTGGTATACCACTTTAGAAAGGCCCAGCTGGACCCCTCCCAACTGGTTATTTGCTCCAATGTGGTTAGCGTTATATACTCTAATGGGTATTGCATCTTTTTTGGTGTATCGAGTTGGAAATGGACTTAAAGGTAAAAAAATCAAAATTGACTTTATCCATGAGAATTGTTTAAAAAATGTTTAAAAACTCCGTCCTAAATTAAGAATAAACCTCCACCATTTTGTCCAGAATCAATTGTGGAAATCCAGAAATGCTTATTTTTTAGTCTAAGATTCGAATAGGAAGCGACCTGCACCCATCTGCTGATCGGATAATAAATATTTTATAATAAATATAGTATTTAAACAAAGTTATTGCTACAGGGTTGCCCACGAATTTTATGGTCAAGGCTTTATTTAAATAAAAAAAAACTCCAAATTTTTTGACTCACCCTGTGTAATGGCAAACCCTATTTTTTTATGCACATTTCAGGACTAGTTTTTTA
Organism: Listronotus bonariensis; assembly: GCA_014170235.1. Classification (NCBI taxonomy): domain Eukaryota; kingdom Metazoa; phylum Arthropoda; class Insecta; order Coleoptera; family Curculionidae; genus Listronotus; species Listronotus bonariensis. Next base: position 343,061 of record JACEGR010000052.1, on the reverse strand, counting down.
AATATGTATGTAACAAAAAATTGTAATAATTTTTTAAATATTTAAATTTAAACACGGCTTTACTCGTATTTATCAAATTGAAAAGAAAAAAAAACTCTTTCTATAAACTAAACCACGTCGAATTAAATTGCTTTTTTGACGTGGAAAATTTGTGCACCGATTTAATTTTTTTGTTTATTTTAAAGCGGGCACTTCCGCGATGGTCCTATAAAAAACCTAGTCAGGATCGCAACAGGAAGGTACTAGACCTATTATTTTCTCTCTGTCGTACGATGTTCATGTGACGATGCTGAACTAGCGCCACTTATTGAGGTAACGTTAAAAATGATATAATAATACCAGGGCAGTTCACAAATTACTATTACATCTTTTAACAAAATTTACTCTTGAACCAAAAGAAAGACTACAGTAAAAAACACAGGGACTAACCAGAACTAACCAGAACCAACCAGAACCCTCAATGTGACAGTTTTTCATGACAGTCCGTAACGTTTCAAACCAATCAAATTACACGTCATTGTGCTTTTTAATGTTTTTTTTTTTAAATACGTACTAATAGTGTTTTTAGTGTATGTTAACGGATTTAATTGTAATAACAATAAATTAAGAAGTAAAAAAAAATAAGGATCAAAAAATAAAAACTCAAAAAAACAACAACCTTTACAAAACGAATAAAACTCACTAAATAATAAAAAAAAATTCAGTAGGGTAATTAGATATGCGCTCAACTATTAAATTTTCATAGCCAAATAAACAAAAGCTTTTTATACTTTTATACCATATTTTATTACCCGACTTCATTTTTTAATTTATTATTTTAAACTTTAGGTGAGTTTTATTTTTTGCAAAGGAGTGATATTTTTTTAAAGTGGTTATTGGTATACAGGATTATAGGTAACGTGCTGGTGTAGGGCCGGTCGCAAACATCCCAATTTTAATCCTAAGGTTGACCAATTTATAACATGTGTTTGACATGACGTCCAATCCAAAATTGGATCAGATTCTATGCGTCGCGGTCATAAAACATGAACAACAACAAACAATAAAAAATGTATTTCCAGGTTAAAAAATGCTGTTTTTTAATCGTTGACATGAAGTTAAGGACTCCATTCTAATATATCTACTACATCAAGTGTTAAAAAAGTTACTTTTAATCTTTTTTTTACACTTTAAATTAGATTTTGTTTCAGTGCCTACTACAAACAACTTAAATATCAATTTATGCAATGTAATGCTGCGTCCAGACTTGCAACAATTCGCCGCGCCTAATACCGCGCCACAAGCCCCACATAGCGCGAACGTAGACGTGAACGGAATTTACGTCGTTCCAAGGGTTTTGGAAATGATTCCGCGGTGATTCAGAGCTTGTTGGTTTTTGCATCAAAGGAGCGCGCAAATAGGTTGATTTGTTTAAACGGATGTTTGGCAAATGGTTGCAGGTCTGGACGCAGCTTAACAGTAAGCGCGACATCACCTAAATCAAACGGTCAACTTACCTTTGATTTGGTCATTAATTCTTTTAGTTCATGTGTCACTAGTTTTAAAATTTGACAGTTTGCAAATAAATTTATTAGAAATTATTGAAAATTAATAGTAATAATAAATTTGGATGACTAAGAAATTAAAAAGGAATTTATACTGTTTTAGTATTGTTTCTACAATAGTAAAGTATATACAATTTTCTAAAATTACCGAGATGCATAGTTTAAAGGGAATAATTGTCTCTTTTCGTTTTTTGTTGCAATATAATGGCTGTGCTGCAAAAATTAAAATTAATAAATTTAGATAAATAAAACATGTATGAAATAGTATTTTGGGAAATTTTATAGGGTCGTGGAAAAAATATAGTATGTAACACCTGTGTAAAGGTGTCTTTATCACTTACTATCACTTTATGCACTTGTTACATAAATTACTATTATTCAACCAGATAATCGTGTCCGAGAGTCGTAAAGCAATCAAAATTTGACTATGAAATGTCATGATGCACTAAAATGGATCCGAATATCTTTAAGGAGGGTGCTTTATTGTAATATATAAAGAGTTATAACTTCTTACTTGTAATTTTTAAGCAGTTATTTCCTAGCAGTGCAAAGTTGCATCTGTCGAATACTGTCCAATTTAGGGATTCATGTTTTTTCTTCAAAGCCTATTGAAATCACCAACCGCATACCAACTTAGAACTATTTGTTTCTCATCAGTACGTTGTAGGCAATAACAAGAACCCAAAAAAAAAATCCGTTAAGAAATCGGAATGGCAAATAAACGGAGTAGATTATTGTCCATCAGGCAGGGTTGGATTTACCAGCAGGCTGAGTAGGCTGGAGCCTAGAGCGGCAAATTTTTAGGGGCGGCAGATTTACTTCATAAATTGTTTATTTCGATTTAAAAGCATTGTAGAAGTAGAAAAATGAGGGTAAGGACCTTTCTCAAAATTGTTTCCTCAACCAAAAATCCTGGCAAAAATTAATAGTCTACGGGCGGTAAATATGGAAATCCGCCACTGCCATCAGGATATGTGTGGACAGTGTGAACAACTAAGCAAATCTAGGTCCGTAAACACGAATGCTTACCAAAAAAAAGTATTCTTGACAAGCAGTTAAAGTCACTGTTTAAAAAGGGAGTTAAAACCCCTCACTGCCTATAATGTCCTTCTACTGCAAAGTTGCATCTGTCGAACACTGCCCGGTCTGCAGTGCAGGAAAATTACAAGCAGTACTTAAAGCGTTTTAAATTTTTCACTTTTGTAAAATATTTTTAACTACTTCTCAAGAATACTTACTTTTGTTAGGTATTGTCTTCACACAGGACCGGGGGCCAGGCGGGGCCCTGGCCCGGGGCCCCACAAATTATATTATCTTATAGAACAACAGAAATATTAGACTTTCTTGGAGAATTGGGCCACCCTGTATGTATAAATAGATTAATTATTAATTGGGGTTAGGCATAAGAATTAACCTAAATTACGATTTTGATAGTGTATAGTGTATTTAAATTAGTATGTAAAGCATTTGTTTTAAGAAAAACGCAAAAGAGTGATTAGGGATAAATAAATCTTTTGTTCAAAAGGCTTTTATGACAAAAATTTAAAAGCCTTGCAAATTTAGAAGTTTCATAAAAAAAAATATAAAAACAAGAAAGGTTAATGTAAACCTAACAATTAAGGGTTAAAAGGGTACTATTTTAGATAGCGCGACCTATTTTAGTATTTTAAAAGTTACCAAATCACTCCTTCTTTTTTATATCAATAACCTAATTGATATAAAAAAGAAGGTTTGGTTACAAATTGCGTTGAGTCGACAAAATTTGCTGAATAATATACAAGGTACCTATTAGATATATGGAAACATTATAATTTATTAATCCTAAAAATACTTTGTGTTAAAACAAATAAGGTAAAAATGGGTTATATTCAGGGTATCCCAGGATATGCCAACAATCTCCCAGAATCATGTAGAACGTATAAAAATAATATGACAAATATATTTTCTTTTAAAGCCCCACTTTTTACAGATACGTGCTCTTAAAGGATGCAGCTATTTTTTTTTTAGTTTAACTTTTATACTTCTTAGTATAAAAAATATATTTTAATGTGATATATATAAGTAGAAGATCCATAAAATGTTGTCCAAAACATTTGTATTCATGATATCGCCCGAGACGGACTAACCCTTATTACACAATATTTTTACACCCTATACTAAAGAAATAAAATAAGTATTTTTAAATATACACTTCTTAAAGAATTATCGCTTATGCTCGATAATTTTTAATCGCCCTGTATGATTGGAGTAGTAAAATGTGTGATTATTAAATATTAGAAATGAGTAAGGGTAAAATTTCTAAACAAAGGAGATTCCTTCCTTTTAACAGCCTATTATACAAGGCGATTAAAAATTATAATTTTTTTCAAAAAATGTTTATCACACCGTAGGATGTATTGGTAATAATACATAATAACAGTTACGATAAAATTATGGTTTTTACCTTTCCTTATTACTTTTTCTTATTAATTGTCTTGATACCCTAATTATTAAACAAGATATGCCCATATACATTAAAGCATTTTAGTATTAAAGCTTATGGAAGAAATCGAGCCCATGCGATGATTCTTTTGAGTAGTTCTGCTTAAACATTTAGCAAGAAAAAGGGTACTCTTGTCATCGTTTATAAACTACGAATAGTTAATTCACTTTCTTGCGGCGCGTTTAAAAGCCTCTTTCAAACAGAGCCGACACGGTCGACCAGATGGGTCCAAATTTAATTTATTCTGAAAGCGATGCCGCCAAGTACACAAAAAATGATAAAATAAAGAAACCCTTTTGTGAACAATGATTTATTGCAGCAAAAAATATTTAACCCGACGAGTTTCTGGTACCACGCCACGTGCCACCGGTTTTACAGTAGGCAGAGGCGAAATATGAGAATGTTTTGTTTGTAGGTGATACGTGTTTTAGCAATGTATTTTTATTATTTATCTAAAAATATGTAATCAGGCTCTGTCCGAGGCTATGTGCATTCGAAAAGGTTTGTTTACTTTATCATTTTTGTGTACTTGGCGGCATCGCTTTCAGAATGAATTAAATATGGGCCCATCTATATCATTCGAAGCAAACTACTGGCTTTGTTTTGGCTAGCAACTGGTCGGAGGATAGCCTGGGCAGGAAGGCGCCTGATCGGAGCCGCGTCGTCGAGTGACTCTTCGTACTTGTACCGGGTTAGGTACCTCCACCAAATATGAGCCCCGTATACAGGGCCGATCATAAAAAACAAAAATATATCCATCAGAAATTGTCGAGCGCGTCAGACTAAGATAGGGTAAGTTAATTACATACTAAACAGGGTATATTCCACTAATCTGACAATTGGAGAGTGACGTAAAGGACTTTTACAAAAAGAAACATCAGTTTAACATTTTCGAGGGTGGCTTTTTTTTGAAGTTGAAAGAAAATAATTCGCGCATTTAGTTCTGACGTCACGACGCAGGCAAGGAATCCAAACAATAGATTTTTATTAGGGGAATTCTTGCTGAAAGTTGAAATAACGCGATTTATGTAAGTTTTTGTGTGTTTTAAAGTGATTGTGACTAGTGTAGGCTATTTGTGCCACCTAACTATGTGAACAAAAATATAATTTTACAAACTTTAATCAATGATATTAATGCTGAAAGTTTCCTCGTAATCCATTTTGATAAAACTAATATAAAATATCTTAAATAGTGCCACTAATGTAACAAAAATTAAAAATAAGGTATATTTTCCATAGAAACCTTTGTTTGTTTTATGGTGAGGAGAGGGGCCTAGAGGGGTTTGTTTGGATTCCATACAAAGCCTTAGAAATATTCCTCTAGAGTGTGAAAAAGCGCATAAGAAAGAAGTATGATAAAAGTGTAGTCTATTGCTATTGGTCCTGCTGACCAGTATAATTATGCAGAACTAGAGTTTATTGTTTTTTAAGCATGCGATTGTTTGAACAGCTAAGCGGCAAAACTGCCTCTAATAGGTATGTTCTTGAGGGTTAGAAAAACGTCAAAGTCGTGTGACGTCACACTAAATGCGCGTATATATAAAATATATAATACGATATGACCCGAACGATTTCAACAAGCCAAAATAATAATAGTATTTTTTTAACATATTTAAAAGTCTATAGCCGCTTCCCCCACCGATGAAATGGTATAAATTATAAAACATTTTTTTCTTCTTATCCTCCAAGCTTCGCAACCCCATAGGTCTGTCTATGAAGCTCGCTTGGACAAAAACAAATTTTTGCTTAAATACGATTACACTAAATAATTTTGTATGTTGATGCAAGAAGGGCTTCTTTTAATCTTATGCATTATTCAGCTCCAATAATCAAAGATTATGAAATCCTTTACAATGCTGCGACAATATTTTTTCTGGTGGCAAAAATACAAAATCTATTTTAATAAGTTTTCGTAGTGCCCATTACAACAAAATGACATAATGCTTTTAGATATCCCTGCTAATGAAAACCTTGTTTTTATCAAAATCGTTTTAATTTTTCGACAAATCGAGCAAATGTTTTACAAGGACACCATTTTAAGAATTATAAGCTTATATTTTATCTATCATATAATAAAAAAAATACTTAATTGTAGCAAGTACTATAAAAGATATTAAAAAATCATTCCAATTATTGATTTCAGAATTATTATTACTTTAATTTATATAATTTTTATACAATTTTTTTAATCATTAGAGGCTATTTGCCAAAAACTATGACATTTTTGAAATTTAGGTCTTTGTTATTTTATTTTAAACGGAGTAATTAGGTACATTTTTCAAATTTTTTATGTTGCAGGGCCTGCCAAATGGGGTCTACTAATTTACCTAGTAAATTTAGCTTTAAATTGGAGTTGGTCACCGATATTTTTCAATGGACAAGATATATTAGGAGTAAGTTAAGTTCAAACTACCTTAAATTCTACTATACTATGTTCACTATAAATTGAGAAAAATACCTGAACAAAAAAGGTATTTCATTGGTTTAAAAAGTCAGTAACCCTAGTTATTACAATAGAAAATGTATTTTATTGGTTTAAAACTACAGTAACCGGAGTTATATACTAGGTATTCATTATTAATTTATAGTGGTCAAAGTATAAGTTAGTAGTTCAATTAACTAGTACTTCTAGCTAATATTATAGTTACAAGGGAAATATAATTTAAAATTAATTAATTTAATAAGATCTTGAATATCCAATAAATGTTTTATCTTGCTTAATATTTTTGGTTAAAGATGGGCAAGTTTTCTTTCATATACATTTTAAAAAGCATTGTGGTTCAGAAATAAAGGATTTACCAACGACAAATGGACCAAGTTTGTTTACGTTTGAGCTGTTGTCATCAATACATCACAGTAAAAGCGCTAAAATACGGTTTGCCAAATTTAAGTTTTCCACTCTAAACTTACTAACCACAAGTAAATATTGGACAAGCTTATATTAAAGGACTGCGTGTTATAACTTTTTAAATACACAATAAATATATTTCTATTATTATTTTTTTAAGGCTAAATTCTTAAAATGTGTGGTTATTTGTCAAGCCCGGCAACGCCGCCCGCGGGTTTTTACTCATATCGTAAACTAAACATGAATGAACGCTTGCGAGTGACGCCCTCTCATTTGACAATATGGCCAGTGGCGTAGCTAGAGGGATCGGGGTTCATACTATCTCAGTAAATTAATCTTTCTTTTAAAAAAATTGAGAATAATAAGAAAAGGTCCTTACCTCCAAACGGAGCCCATTCCAATATATTATATAGTTTGTCTTGTCAGGGTCCCCCATTTTTGACTTTTTTCTTAGTCGAATAAAGTTGAAAACGAAAAAATAAATCCTTTTTTTCTATTCATACACCCTTTTGGGGGCCTCTTCTAACTGGGGGCCCGGGGCGAACCGTCCCACCTCGCTACTCTATTAAATTTGATTGGTAAATACAGACATTTTATTTAGGGACATGACTTAATGAGTTTGTAATGTCTTTAACAGCTTACAATCATCGAATATTTAAACTTCTTTAGGGTTGCCCAGCGATCCATAGTGTAGAAATATATAAATTCGAGCTTTAGAATTAGAAAATAAAGTTTTACCCAAAAGCTTAAAATTAGGTGGGGAATATTTTAGAGACACAATTAGAAGAATCGCTTGAAAGATGCAATTTCCGAAACAATTATAAGAATTGCAAGACCTTTTGCTTTTACATTGAACGCTATTTTGTAGATTTTATGATAATATACTTTTGTCAAGTGTCAGAGTAGTATAAACTTTTGTGTTTTTATATTGTTTTTAAATAGTGTTTTTCTTTTAACATATTTGCAATTATAGCCCTTTGGTTCTCACTCAACACTGTTTTATTGTAAAAATCTGATTACACTTACAAGCGTTTGAAATTTGGCATAAATTTGCTATATTTAGAACGGTTCGGCCAATTTTTAAAAGCAAACTGGCGTTGAGCAGATAATCAAAGGACCTTTAAAACGAGGTGCCACATGACCCACCTTTCCATTAAAAAGAAAACGTTGATAACGCCCCCTAGGTACTAGGCCATAAAATTTTTGATGTCAAAAAGTAGTTTAAGTGACACTTTTTATCCGACTACATAAACTCTTTTACAATTCCTTTTCTTAATAACAAATGATATCAATAAAATCAATATTCTTAAGTTATATACAACAATGTATAAGTAAATATCTAAATTGTAATAATATACAACGAGAAATAAATATTATAACACAAAAGCCAAGTATTTAAAAAATATATGATTCAAACAAAGTGTGCTTTATCTTTATAGCTACAAAATAAGATAAATCAGGTTTCTTTATATGTCTGGATTTTGTGTTATAATTTCTATGTAATTTGTATAATTGAAATTTAAATATTTATATTTAAAAAAGGTTTTTAATTTTTTACTATCAATAATAAAAAATCATTACTTATACTATTAAAGACTGGTAATGTTACTCCTCTGGTGCATACTATCGACCAAGGTCAAAAAGTAAGGCCGCCATTTCCATTTCTCGCTTTTTTCACCCCCTTTTGCCAATTAGGATTGTTGGCTTAATGTTTATTGTAAAATTATGAATAAATCGCTTGGTCCATTTGTCGTTGGGATTTACCAATATGAGCACCAGAACTTTAAAATGTTACTGTAACAACATTGCTTAGAACTGTCACCAAAGTGTCACAGTTGTATTCAGTAGTGTCTGGCAAGCAATTATGAAGAGATTTACGATTCAACATCGATTGAAATTATTTACATTTGTCGTCAGAATGAATGTTTGGTTATTATCGATGGGTTATTTCGAGAAATGGTAATGTGAACTTGACACCACCAAGGTCGCTCTTATCCTAGGACTATTTTCTTTGGGGCTTCCTTAAATCTCAAGTCTACGAGAATAGGCCACGAACGATTCGTGGCCTCAAGCAAAACATCACATGCACCATTACAAATTTACCGGGTGATATGATTGAAAAGATAATTAGCAATTGGGTCACATGAATCCATTCAACTGAACAAAGTAGAGGAGTATATTTAAATAACTTTTTTAAGTTTATTTCAAAAGTTTCCTTTTCTAACAAAATAAAATTACTTATAATATGTAGTTATTACTTTTTAACATTTTAAAGTTCCGACACTCTTTTGGATATACCCTTTATTTAGTCATTTATTGCAATAATTTCAATTAAAACATAGAAATTGCTTAAACAGTAACATCGTGTGTACGAGGAGTTATAAATTTAAAACAACCTAAATATTTTTTTATTTTTATTGTACAATTGAGAACAAAAAGAAAAGGTCCTTACCTCCAAACGGGGCCCATTCCAATATATTATATAGTTTGTCTTGTCAGGGTCCCCCATTTTTGACTTTTTCTTAGTCGAATAAAGTTGAAAACGAAAAAAAATTATTTAGTCATTTATTGCAATAATTTCAATTAAAACATAAAAATTGCTTAAACAGTAACATCGTGTGTACGAGGAGTTATAAATTTAAAACAACCTAAATATTTATTTATTTTTATTGTACAAAATAAACAAACTTATCAGAATATTTGGTTAAATCTGTAGTTTTAAAATCAGTAATCAAATTTTATTATCACTGAAGGGTACGACAAAGAGTATGATTTTTTTTTTAAATGGGAGGCCTTAATAACTTATTTTCATTACAGATCTTTTTAAAATATCACATTTGATATTTACATTTTCTTAAGCTTTGGAAATATAACTAATCTGAAGAATAATTTTTAATTTTCATTTAAAAAGTAATAAATTCACTATGATCGGCGAGTTGGTTTCAACACCTGTATGTACCTAATTTTAATTTACACTCTTTGAATGATTTTTTAATGGTGATATAAAAGAAAAAGCGGTCCATTAAAAAAATATACCTCTGGTCGTACCTGTATATAGAGATAATAAAAATCTGATTAGGAAAATACCCAATAACAAACCAATGATTCTATTTATTTTATATTTTTATTTTTTTATGGTAAAAACTAAAAAGTTAAATTTGTTGTAAATTTATAACTGGAGACCCCGTACCTTTGCAATAAGTATTTTATAAAATAAATTTGTTAAAATGGATTAAAATTGTCCAACTTAAATGAAATGTAAACATTATTTTTAAATCTTTTGTTTTTTGTTTTTAGGGATTTGTGGTAATAATTTTGGTTTTAATAACCGCAATTATGGTTGGTGTGGCTTTTGGACTGGTAACATGGATAGCAGGTTTAATGATTTTACCATACGTGGTGTGGCTTAGTGTCGCTACGTCTTTAAACGGATGGATATATTATAATAACTAAATTTATGAATAAAACCTTACGTTTTTTGACATATAAATGCAAAGCTATTCCAAAATGCGTGTATTTAACAAGTTTAAACCCGTCTCCTAAGGCCCGGTTGTATAAATTTCGTTTAAACTGAAGTTTAAACTTAAGTATAAAACCAGAATTCTTATTTATTCTTACCGTTGTTGATAAGTAAGATACATTTATTTATTGTATTGGACGTAAATTTATATTAAATACAAAATAGCCACTTATGAAAACTGTATTTTTAGGTTAAACAAACTTTTTTTTGTTGTACAGGGTGTCCCATTTTGTTTGCAACTGCGGGGTACCTCGGTTATTATTAAAGATCAAACCTTGTTTTTGCGAACCTCAGCTAGCTTTTGTGAAACAAAAGATGTCGTAAACAAAGCCGTCATAGCGCACTTAGTTTTTGAGCTACAGGGCGATCTAAAACGTACGTCTTATGTATGTACTTTAAAGTACGTCTTATGTATTTACTTTAAATTACCTACATAAGACGTACATTTTAGAACCATTTTACGTCATTACGTCCAGATATCTCAATTGAACATCTTATGTACGTATATCTAATACATCTTATGTATGTACTTTAAGAAACCACTTATATACGTACATTTACTTCTTATATATACGGTGTGTCTAGGTTATTAATTTGGCGTCATATGGGAAAAATTTTCATTATATTCATTTTGCAAAAAAAAGTTATTTCTTATAAAAAGTTCTGCATAGTCCAAAACCTACAATACAATTATCAGATATCGAATTGTGTCGGTCATCTACGAGGTCTGGCCAAAAATGTAATATTTGCTTAGGAGGAAAGTACCTGTATTTTTCCCTAATATCTTAAATAGTTAGAGAAAAAAGATGTTTAAAATTAAAAATTAATTTCAAATATACAATTTTGTTTATTTCTAAAATAAAAGTTTTTTTTCTGATAAAATCGATAAAATTTAAGTTTGTACATTAGTGGCATTGTACATTCTTTATGTTTAAGTAACAATAAATTAAAAAAAATACATTTCAAACTGTTCAATGACATTTATAATCATGGAATGTAGTGCACTAATGTACAAACCTAAATTTTCACCATTATCGCAGAAAAAATACAAACATTTTTTTTTATAAATAAAATAAATTGCATATTTAGGGGTAATTTTGAATTATAAACATCCTATCTATATAATAATTTTTCACATAAGCAAAAATTACATTTTTGGTCAATCTTCGTAGATGACTGATACAATTTGATATCAGATTGTTGCATTTAGGTTTTTGGATCATGCAGAGCTTTTTATAAAAAGTAACTTTTTAGTAAAATCAATAATAAAAAAGTTTCCCATATGACGCCAAACGTAGACACACTGTATAGAGCCTATACAGGGAAACCTTTATACAGGACATTTTTTTATCCTTCTTGGTTGTAGTTAAAAGTAGATGGTAAAATATAAATGAAAACCCTGTACGTTTTGGATTTTCAAATTTTACAAAAATTCAAATTTTAAAAAGTCCAATTTTTTGCTCAATTTACGTCCAGCTTACTTCTATAATCAAAGAAAACGTTCATACATAATACGTACATTGTCAAAGAAAATGTATGTACATCAGACGTACAATATGTACGTATGTACAGAGAATGTACATTTTTGCGGAAAATGTACGTACAGAGGAACGTCTTATGGATGTACTACGTACTTTTGTGTACGTACATAAGATGTAAGTTACATCCTAAAGTTACGTACATAAGACGTGCATAAAACGTACATTGGCTGATTGGGATATTGCATTTTAAGGTACCGCTTGTATTTAGGTCGACTGACAACTTATCAAAAACATAAGAAGCATACAGTGGCGTAGTTGGAATTTTTGTACATAATATTCGTTTTAAAATATTGACCGATGTTGGGTGTTTTTAAATTAAACAACCTGTTTCTTTGTAAAAAAATAACTTGGCCTATTACAAGATTTTTAAAAATATATATATCACTGCGGGCTTATTTTAATAAACGACGACAAAATTCCCAACTATAGACAAGATATATTTTACCTCAAAAATTTTGCGGTATGCCATAAAAACAAACTAATTAACAGTTTTTTTGGTTGACTTTATTACTGTGGTTGTTGCTACGTTACAATTTTAAAATTGTACTTTGCTAATAAACTTGTGATTATTTTTTCTTTTGTTAGATAAATCTAGGTAGGTAGCACTTTCTTGAGCAAAATTATAAATTCGTAAATAATATAGAACGGAAGCTTTCACGGCCTTGGTCAACTGAGAAATCTTGGTTCTTGGGTATGGACCGCGTCAAATTAAAATTGTTTACCGACGTTTCGCCATCAATTGCACAAGGCATCTTCAGAGATCTTTACTCTACAAGATTGGAACACTGTGTTCTAATCTCACAGGGTAAAAATCCCTGAAGATGCCTCGTGCAATTAATGGCGAAACGTCGGAAAATATTTTAATTTGACGTATATACTAAACGGAACTAACCAACACTGGATTACAGTGTTCTAATCTCGCAGAGTAAAGATCTCTAAGATGCCTTGTGCAATTGATGGCAAAACGTCGGTAAACGATTTTAATTTGACGTGGTAAATAACAGTTGCAACCAAAATGGGATACCCTGCATATTAAACTTACCTTATAATTTTTTACTGGGTACATCCTTCTTTAATAAACAAAACAGGTGATTATACTTACAATCTAGTTGTTCCTTTTAACGTTTCATCGATTTATAGAAATAACCTCCCAACATAGGCTTTTTAAAGCCCTGTGATCTACATTTTTCACTATGGGAAAAATATTATATCCCGCCTGATATTTTCAATAACGTTAATAATATCTAGCTCGTCTTCATCATCAGAAAGTATAATATCAAATATATCCAAAATGACCATTGTTTTTTAATTTCCCTTTTTACCTAAAAAAAGGTTATAAACAATAAATAAGATAATAATAATGACAGATAAATGTAAACTCAGCTTGCAATTTAAACCATACACTAATCCGTAGTTTACCGTTTAAACCATAGACAAGATTATTATGTTTAAACTTCAGCTGGTGTTTATCTTGACCTGTACAACACGTATTTTAACTTAAACCTAAGTTTAACTGTTGGTAGAAGTTTAAACCTTACTTACACAACCGGGCCTAAGAAAACATCTGAAGACTACAAATATTAGAGAATTATTGCAAGTTGTCTTATTAGGATCGGGTATTATTTATACCGCCCTTATATAAATAATACCTGTACGCATAATTAAGAGTTCTTAAACTTCTTGTTGACAATACTATTTACCAAATAATAAAGAATGATTTTTATTTTAAAGTCATAAAGCGCGGTTAGCGATTGGTAGTTTAGAAAAATAATAACTTTTAAAAATTTTACGATTATGTGGCCGACAGCCGTTTGATTACGTTCCGAAGTTAACGTAAGACTAAAATAAGCCACGTTCTAAAACCGGCATAAATAAATCCAGGCACTATCCTCTTTAAGGGGATCCTTATCCTACCATGCATCTGCGCAAGCTCAGATGTCAAACTAAGGCAGGTGTTAATAGTGCCTGGCCTTATTTCACTCTGCAATAATTCTCCATTACAACTTTATAAAAACACCTTTAATATACAGCATCTTTGCTTCAAAAATGGCATAACTCAAAAACTATAGGTACCTATACTTGAATTAAAAAGTCCTATTTATTTGTCTATTAGAGGAACAACGTATGTTTATTTTATTTTTTAACTTATACAAAAGTATGTATTTAGTTTAAAAAAATAACAGTTTTATTGTATTTTCTGGAAAACATTCTTTTTGAGTTGTGTCACTTTTGAAATACTGGTGCGAATGTCATCATTTGACATTAAAATGTCACCCTGTATTGATGATTTTTTTTACCAACTGAAATTAAAGAACAATAATAATAAATACTCTTTTATTCACCCATAGCTTTCCTTTAGTCCCTCTTACATACTTAAGAGATCACCAAGGGTCCAGAAATCTGCTTTTTCTACAAGTTGCACATACTAGTTCTTCTCAGAGCCAAATAATTTTTTATCAAGATATCGTATTGTCTTGTATTATTATTGAATTTTGACAAACGCCAGCAATGAATATTGACAGCATAGAAAAAATTTAAGCGTTTGAAAAAATATTCCTGAACATTGCCGAAAAAATACATTGCCTGGCAACGCGTTTTACCTACAGAAATAAAACCTTTTGGATGTAAGGAAACCTATTGGAAATATGTAGATTTCCATCTGATCGGAAATAATACGGGAAGAAAACGGAATATTTCTTATCTCCCACGAGTGTAACTTTTACACCATGAGCTGCAAGCGCGTGCTGTAAGTCATACGAGAGGGAAATAAGTATTCCGGCCGAGCTGCATACTATACTTTTTCTACCACTGTTGATATTATTAGTGGAAGACTCTTTAAAAATCTTTCTTGTTGATTTATATTAAAACAAACAATAAATGTATTGTGTCCGAATTGCAACAGATTATTTGTCAGCCAGGACATACGCCTACTACGAATTTCTGATCGAATGTGATTGATTTAATTTTTAGTTAATTTTGAGTACCTATTTAATATTTTTGCGGAAAGTGGGGACCTTTTTTTGGGGGACCCTACAAGGATGGAAAAGTGGGAACCTTTTTTTACTTCAAAATTGTTTTTGGGTAAATAACTCATTGTAATACGCCCCGCCCTCCAAGGCACGCTACGCCACTGCCTATTATCTACAGGAATAATGCATTTTGGAGGTAAGAAAATGTCCTGGAAATATGAAGATTTCCGTTTGATCACAGAAAAACCGTTTTTGCTTTAAAAATTCATTTTGTTAAATAGCTAAGTTAATATGGAAAATTAAAAAAAAGTGTTAATGGGAAAAGTGTACCGGGTGTCAAGTTATAAATTCACACCCCTCTTAACTTTTTTAATTTTTGTCCTACAAAGTACTCAAAAATATCTTTTTATTGGGTTAATTCTGTAGTTTTCAAATTAGTAATCAGATTTTTATTATCTCGTAAGATTTACAGGGTACGACACAAAGTATTATTTTTCAAATGGAGCACCCTGTATATTATTTCACCACCAAATGTATATTTTAAACACCTTTAAAAAATACCCCCTTTCTTTACCTATCGCAATTAGTTTTCGAAATATCGCCATGCAAATCTACAGAATAATTTTTTAATTCCCGTTAGAAACGTACAAACTTATATCCCCTTAACTTTTCGTATTCGTATAAAAGAAATAAAAACACTATTTTGTTTAGGATGATTCTGTAGTATCTATATATTTTATTTGAATTCTTTTTTCTCAGAGATATACAGGGTACGACAATAAGAAGGATTTTTAAAATGGAACACCCTGTATATTAAACGACCATTTAAAAGAAAATTTTTAAAAAGTACAAAAATCTCATAGTTTATGGATCTATCTTTAATGGTTTTGAAAATATAGCCATAAATAAAATTATTGGTCAATTATTGCCATCAGTATAACCTACCTACAAAATTGAAATTTACACTTATTCTTTAGTTTCGATTACTAAATTTCCGAAACTAATGATGATAGATATATCAAATGTTTTTTATTGGTGATATAATATACAGGGTGTTTCATTTTAAAAAATCATACTTTTAGTCGTACCCTGTACATTTAAAGAGATATTTAAATCTAATTATTGATTTAGAAACTACAGAATTAGCTTAACAAACTAATATAATTATTTATTTTGTACTATAAAAAATAAAAAAGTTAAGGGTGTGTAAATTTATAAACTTGACACCCGGGGTATAGATGGGTCCACATTTAATTCATTCTGAAAGCAGTACCGCAAAGTACACAAAAATGATAAAATTAATAAATCCTTTTGTATACAATGATTTATTGCAGCAACAAAATATTTAACCCCACGAGTTTCTAGTTCCACGCCACTTGCCACCAGTTTTATAGCAGGCCAGAGGCGAAATAAGAGGATGCTTTTAAAGTACGAGATACGTGTTTAAGCAATGTTTTTTTATTTATCTAAAAATATGTAATCAGGCTCTGTCAGAGGCTATGTGCCTTCGAAAAGGTTTGTTTAATTACATTTTTGTGTAC
Organism: Listronotus bonariensis; assembly: GCA_014170235.1. Lineage (NCBI taxonomy): Eukaryota > Metazoa > Arthropoda > Insecta > Coleoptera > Curculionidae > Listronotus > Listronotus bonariensis. Next base: position 326,616 of record JACEGR010000052.1, on the reverse strand, counting down.
TGAGCGGAATTGCTTTCAGAATGAATTAAATGTGGACCACCCATCTATCCATAATCATGTTCATAATGAAGTAGGGTGGAACAAAAATGTTTTTTTATTATTTTCGTAATTTTTTTAAATTGGGGCCTCTTTTACGTTTTTCGATAAATTCGTAACGACTGTAAGTTTTTAACTTTTAGGAAGGAAATGTTGTTAAATATTAATATGCGCCCTAATTTAAGCAACGTTACATCTCCTACCCTTTTCGAGATTCTTGGTGTATGTACGCCTAGAATTTATAAAACCCTGTATGCACTGGCATGGATAATATTTTCAAATTACTTTATCTAAAAACTGGGACATGGGACCCACACCAAATTTATACCAGATGCTTTGGCCTTAACGAACAACACTTTGCTAAAGAAAATTTTAATTTGGAGCTTGCGAAAAAATTTGAATTTTTGGATTACCCTTCTCCCTTCCAGAAAAAAATCGAAGTTTGAAAAAGGAATCTCGCAAATTTCGCTAAAATATTTATCTTTTCATGATAATAAGACATCTTAAAATTTTGCACTAAAAAGGAAAAAATAACTGGTATAGTTTTGTTTAATATAGATAACTTTCAAGATTGTCAATTTTCAATTAAATTTGGTGGTTTACGTAAGTACAACAAAAATAACTTATCTTTTCTGAGTGCAAATTTCAAAATTATTATTTTTACCAATATGTTTCTTTTAAGGCCCCTAGCATCTGGTATAAGTTTAGCGTGGGTGCCATGTCCCAGTTTTTAGATAGAGCAATTTGAAATTATTATACAGAGTGTTCAAAGTTAAGTCGGTACTATTGATAACTTTCTTATTATTAGTGATACGAGTTTGGTTAGATTGACAAAAAAATATATCTTTTTACGCTGATTACTATGGTAATGTCAGAAAAACAATTGAAAATCTAGGTCACGTGATATGCGGCAATGCAAACTTTTTTTAAATAGAATGCTACAATTTTAATTTCACTTTTGCATTTTACCTAAAATTTCTAATAAAAAAGTCATATCAAACCTTATTTAAGAGTTAGTTGTTTTTAAGATATTAAGAGTTAAATTATTGCCATAGCAATATTCGGTCATGATTAAGTCGGCACTATTGCTATCTTTCCTATTAGAAGCAATACGACTTTGGTTTAATTAGCAAAGATTTGTATTTTACGCTAATTAACATGATAATATCAAAGAAATAATTGAACATAGGGCTTACGTGATATGTAGCATTTAGTTTTTAGTTTAGTTTTATTTTGCTTTTTACTATCAAACATACGGCTCTGGTTAAATTTTATTTAATTTTCTTTTATCTGTTATAACTGTTAATATCTCGAAAACTACTTATTTTTAAGAACACGTGACCCAAATGTTTAATATTGTTTTTCTGACCTTACCGTGGTAATTGGCTTAAAAAAGTATAAATATTTTCTTATGTAATCAAAGTCCTATCTCTTACAATAAGAAAGTTAGCAATAGTGCCGACGGTAATCATTACCCAATATTGTAATGGCAATATTTAAATCTTAATATCTCGAAAACTACTAACTATTGGTTAAGGTTAATAGGACTTTTTAATTTAGAATTTTACTGAGAATATAAGCATTCCATTTAAAAAAGTACGTTTTTGCATATCACGTGACCTAGATGCTCAATTGTTTTTCTGACTTTACCGTGTTAGGTAGTGTAAAAAATACAAATATATTTTTGTATTTAACCAAAGTCGTATCTGTTATAATAAAAAAGTTAGCAATATTGCCGACTTAATCATTACCTAGTAATGCAATGACAAAATTTAACTCTTAATATTTCGAAAACTACTGACTTTTGAATAAGGTTTAATATTACTATTTTTAACAAGAATTTTACGTGGAATGCAAAAGAGAAATAAAAATTGTAGCATTCCATTTTAAAAAGTACGTTAGGCATCATATCACGTAACCTAAATGTTTAATTGTTTTTCTGACATTACCGTGGCAATCAGGGTAATAAGATACAATTCTTTACCAATTTACCCAAACTCGTATCTCTTAATAGGAAAGGTAGTAATAGTGCCGATTTAACTTTGAACACCCTGTATATGTACGCCAGTGCCTGTATGTCTACGATATTGTCAGTGTACATGTCTGAGGATATTTATCAAGTTAATGTGTTACGTTTATGCTAATTAAACTTTTGTTTGGTTTCATAATTCATTTAAAATGTACAAGTAGTAAAAATAAATTAAATAATATAATAAGCAATAGGTTTGGTAGGATAAATCATCCCAGGAAGTTACTAATGCTAACTTGCATAAACAAAATCAGGACAGAAAAACACAAAAGTAAACATTAATCAAGTTTTTGGCAAACGCACCAGTTATGCGTACCCATCTAACCTTAAGCTTTGATTAATATTATTGTTAAAGTATTTTATTGCCCAAAATAACTTCTACACCTAAGTTTAGTTGATTTTTCCAATGCCAACTGTTATTACGTGGGTTTAAACAGGTGCTCATATAATATTAGCACTGAAAAATATAAGTGAAATTTTATAACTTAAGTTAATCTACTTCCCAGTGGCGCAGTGCATTGATCTAGAAACAGATGCCAAAAGTCAAAGCAAGCTACCGTGCAAAGGCAAAAGAGTCTACCTATTTGCAAAAATATCTACAGTTCTGCGAAAATTGACATTTTATGTTTTATGGCCTAAGTAGATACCAAAATTATTTCATTTGATTTTTCCAGTTATATGAGCCTGGTATAAGAGTTTGTTATTATTATACAGGGTGTTCATTTAAAAACTTACCACTCAAGTTATTTGCAAAAAGATACAGAATTGAGAAAATTGCCAAAACACGTTAAGATATACAGGGTGTCCAGTAACTTAACCGACAAACTTTAAGGGGTGATTCTACAATGAAAAATAGGAAAAAAACTTCATATAAACATATGCCCTAAACTTCTTAGTTTTTGAACTTCGGGGTGTTTAAAATTTTAAAAAAATATTGTTTTTATTATAGCTTTTATACCAATTAGGACATTTAAAAAAATTGTAAAACGTCCCCTATACATCGGAAGACATTTTTTATATACAAAAAAGTACCAGTGTCCATAAGGGGTTTAGGGTAAATATTTTTAAAGAAAAAAATGCTACCCCACTCTATTTTTAAATAAAAACCTATTTTTGAATCCCCATTTAGTTTAGAACAAATTTGATCTTTTGTTTGATAAACGGTTTTTGCATAACAAAATAAAAACCATTTTTGGCATGGTCATTTCGTATTGCTTATACCAATTTTTACAGTAAACATAACCTTTGTTTATCCATTAATTGGATAGGGATTTGGAACTGCCAAGAGATGGTTTCAATTTATCTACGCGGAAACCGTATATCAAACAAAAAAGTCAAGAGATAAAATTTGTTCCAAAATAAGCGGGTATCCAAAAAATATTTCTATTTAGAAAAATGCAGTGGCGTACCATTTTTTCTTTAAAAATATTTACCCTAACCCCCTTATGCACCACACTGGTAAAAATTTATTTTTTCTTTTATGTCAAAAATGTCTTTTGATGCACATAAGATGTCTTTCAATTTTTTTAAAATATTTTAATTAGTATAAAACTTATATTAAAACCTATAATTTTTAAAAATTTTAACACCCCGTAGTTTAAAAACTAAGACGTTTGGGACATATGTTCATAAAGGTTTTTCTTATTTCTCATTGTGAAATCACACCTTAAAATTTGTCGGTTAAGTTACTTGACTTGTACTGTATATTGGGGGAACTTTTTTTTTAATTGGACGGCGCTTTTTCAACTCCTTAACCCCTAGGGCTACCGCCCCAAAATTCTTAAATTATTTTGTAGCGGGTAAAAATATCGACTTTATATTTTTAGGTTAGGTTACTCGTCAGGAGATTTAAAATAATGTATGACTCGACCCCCCTGGCCAAGTCATACATTATTTTAAAGCTTGTGACGAGTAATTTATAACCTAAGAATATAAAGCCAATATTTTTCCCTCTACAAAATGGCGGTACGTAGAAAATTACCCAAATACCTGATTGAGATAGCCGTATTTCCGAAACTAATATAGTTAGATGTACTTATTATGGTATTTTCTTAAAGGTCTTTTAAATTCTTTTGGATGGTGATATTAGTAATAATATACAGGATATATTTTTAATAAATCGCCCTGTAGATCACCAATAAAGTGATCTTTAAAGGAACTTTGAAAAAATACTTCATTAAGTACATCTTACTTTATTAGTTTTGGAAATATGGTCATCCCAATTAGGTATTTGGGTAATTTTTAAAGTACCGCCATTTCGTAGTAGATAAAGATATTGAATTAAAAGATTTGATTAAAGAATTTAAAATTTAAAATTCTTACTTTTAACATTTTAGTTATAAATACAACTATTAGGTGGACACCGATTCTTAAATTATTCTCTCTTTTTTTGTAAAAAAACAGGTTTTGTTTTCCTTTTTTGTTATTTAAACAAAAATAATATATTCTATATTTTATACTTAATGTTATAAAATAAAAATAATGTCATTTTAGTGCCCTGAAGAAGAAAATAAATTTTCCGAAACGTCGGCTAAGTAGAAAACGTATTTTCTTTAATATTTCTATATTTCTATTAAGGCTGTCATTCATTGTAACAAAGCCACCATCGTTGGGCTTAGTAAATCCCCATTTCATGTCTGGTAGGTAAAGGAGCCTCACTGTCCAAAATCTCAGGTCTGGACAAATGCATACAGGTAGCCTTACACTGGCTCTTCTACTATTTGGCGTTGCATAAAATGTAATTATACCTTACTGAAACATAAATTGCTTACGTCTAATGGTTTTTTTAACTAGGTACCCAGAGAAAAAACTGTTTTTTTTTAAGATTTTTAAAGTTATTATTTATTTATAAATAAAATAACAGATTCCCAGATATTCACATAGAATACAAGAAAAATGTTGAAACAAATATGCAATCTAATCAAACATCTCGAGCAAATGCATATCTAATCAAACATCTAACACATTTAAATGCGTTCAATTAAGCTGTCAAAGACATTATTGCTTTTAGGTAGATGTAACTAAAAGGCCCTCTTGTTTTGCCATTTTAGGATCCAACCTGTTAATTATTATCTACTTTTTAGTTCCGTGGTTCGGAACCCACGTTAAGCTGTAGGTCCCGTCTGGCTGACATTACCCAGACGTAAAACAAGGAGTGCATACTAAGCAGTGCGACTGCAGTGCAGGGTTATCCCCTCCCCTCTTAAATCTACCAATTTACTTCACACTCTTTCCGCGTCTACATAGACTTCCCGGGTAGGCGATTGAAGGTGTCGTACGAGCGTAGCTGTACCCTTGGGGATCGAGAAAGATTCACCCTAAATTGGGGCTTCTTTCTTCTGGGGCTAAGCGCTGTGAGTGAAGATTCATAAAGCCTGAAGTTTTTACGTTTGGGTGTTGAACACATGGTGTCTTCGTATGTTCGAGGAGGTGCGCACGCCTTGCGTAAAAACGTCAGTAGTGAAAGTGACGGTTATGCGCGATACCAGTAGCAGCCGCTGGCTTGAAAGTCACAATTTATGCATGTTCAGAAGTTCATCGCTGTTGTTGATGTTTACATGTGTTTCTTATTCATATGCTATTAAAGTCTGGGAGTTTCGAGCTCGATTATCCAGATTTCCAAGGACAAAGCCGGGAAAGTTTATAAGCAATAGCTTATATGACCGGAACAGGAGAACTGGCGAATTGACTTAGTATCAGAGCAATAAAACAAAGAGATGGATAGATAGATACCAATCTACTTTTTAGATGTGGATATTCCCCAGGTCGTTTTGAAATGAGGAGGTAGTGCTAAGGTTGCTAATTTTTTCTAAATACTATAGTCACAAATTATTAGAATACCCAGATGCGAAACTAAGCGCGTTCGTTAAAATCTCTTGCCACTATCGACCCTCCCACTGCGTGGTAGATATACACCACACACCACATTTCAGTACGTGACCTAATGCTCATCTAGGTGTCAGTTCGTTCTATACTTTTGTTGGTATAGAACGTGAGCATAAGTAAGTTAATTGTGTTTTTGGTTGTTTGTAAACTTTTATTTTTTTTTATTAAAGTGTTGATAGGTATTGTGCCTTGTTAAAAAAATTTACCGTTTATTATGGGATATAAATGTGTACAGGGTGTTTCACAACTTAGCCGACAAACTAAAAGGGCTGATTTTACACTAAAAAATATGAAAAAAACTTTATGTAAAAATTTGTCCTAAACGTCTTGGTTTTTGAACTACAGGGTGTTAATTTTTTTTTAATTTTCTTTTTATAATAACTTTTATACCAATTAAGATATTTTTAAAAAATTGAGGGTCACCTTCTATACACCAAAACACATTTTTAGGCTTACTAGGAAAAAAATATTACCAGTGTCGCCCATGAAGGGTTTAAGGTTAATAATTTTTAATAAAAAAATGGTACGCCATTGCATTTTTTTTAAATAGAAATAATTTTTAAAATTTTCATTAGGTTTGGAACACATTTGATCTATTGATTTCTTTTATTTGATGCGCATAAAACTTTTAAATAAGTAATTAGGCTAATGAAACGGAGTATCATTAATAAAATTTAGTAAGCAGTCCTTAGACAACATTCTAAACCCCCATTAGTTTAATAGTTTTTTTTTAATGTTTAGACATTTTATAACAGATTGATCTAAACGTGACATCTACTAACAATATTTTACCGTTCAGAGCATGGGTAGAAAAGTGCTGGCACAAAGACAAATGTCGTTAATCTTTATTACTCAATTAATAATTAACTGTTATTAATTATTTGGTATAAGTTTTAAATATACGTCTTAATGTACCTGCGGCACCTTTTAACCGTATCCACCACCAACAAGGAGATATACAAACATCACTGGAAGCTATATCTGGTAGGTATATTAATTTTTTGATATAAAGTACAAAAGGCGACACCGCCACCTGCGACTAGGTTCTTGTTTTTACATGTCTTTGTTAATGTTTAGTTTTAAATAAATGCGACCTTAAACTCAACTGATTTAATTTCCTTATCCAAAAGAAAATTAATAATTATTTGATAAAATACCTCATAAAAAATATGGAACGTTGCTGTACGTTCTTAAATTATTCTTAAGACTAAAAATTTATTATACTTTAAAATATACAAATAGAACTTTAAAATATATTAAAAAATATGTCAAAACAAAACAAAAACTAAAAATTTTGGCACATTTTTAGCTAGTAATATTTTTTAATAAGTAAATATTTAAATTCTCAATTAGTGTATTTTTCTTATGTCCCGTTTTCCCAAATAAAAAAATAAACGGCATAATTAGTTACTTTAAAACTCTATCTCGTCTAAGCCCCTTGGTGCGGTTGAACTTTTACAAATCAAAATTATAACGATCCATATATTGGTGCGGATTATTAATGTATTCTTTCTCAAGGTCATAGAAACAAGTAACCGTATTTCGCCGCACTTTCGCATCTGCATATTCTGATAATTTGTGCTATAGGTCTGTTAGACAAATCACAAACCAGTCAGCGCCAATCAGATGTTAAAAATACGTTGGGTGATCAGTTGAAAACCGATCATCTGACTAAATAATAATACCTGATTGGCGCTGCCTAGTTTATAATTGCTCTACGAACAGGCCTTATACAGGGTGTGCGCACAAAAGCTACCACAGTTTCCTGAGGCTAAAATATGACGATCTAACCTAACTTACCCTAGTCAAAAAGTGGATGGTTTTAGGGATACAGGGTGTCAAAAATGTATTCTGGTTTAAGTTTCTTAATAAATAGTTTTGTTGTTAAGTTAGGAGGACACCACCTGCGGTGTCTTGCCCAAATTAAAATCGTAATACCATTTTTGAGCCACTTTGTATGTAACTTTTAGAAACAAATTCATATTCTTTAACATATTATAAATAGAAAAGGTATACTTGGTAAATGTTTATTTAGGCAGTCGTTTCTGAGATAGCAATATTTTAAGAAATCACTTTGTGTATGGCGTGGTCTAAGCTATCAGGGTGTTTCAGAACTAGATGCTAATTTTTTGGGTTAAATCCTTTCATATTATTAAAAAAGTTTATATAAACCTATGTCCTAAATGTCTTAACTTTTAGATACAGAGTGGCAACAAAGCTTATTTTCTTAAAATTTGACCACCCTGTATCTGAAAAATAGATCTTACATAAAGTGATTTCTTAAAATATTGCTATCTCAGAAACGAAACTAACCATCTAATTCTAAAACGCTCTATATAGCTTAGACCTGGCCGTACAGTAAGTGATTTTTTAAAATCCAGATATCCCAAAAACGGTTGCCTAAATTAACTTCAACCAAGTATACGTTTATTAGGTAAAATTTGTTAAAGTAATGGCCTTTTTTAAAAGTTATATACAGAGTGGTTCAAAGAAGTTATTTCGTTTTTAATTTGTTCAAGACACCGCAGGTGGCGTCCCCTAAAGTTAACAATTAAATTAATGGCAGATTCTTATTACTCACCTTCCAGAATTACTTCTAGCCAAGTATTGTGTATACTTAAGTAAAAGATGACCTATTAGGCTTAAAATCACGATTGATTGCGTGCTAAAGTATGTACATACGGTAAAATGCTTTACACTCTGCGCCCTCTATTATCGGATCCGTTGGTCAGACAAAAAAATGCTTAAAATCAAATGTGAAAAATCGACGTTTTCGAATAAAAATTAAAATTTTTAAAGTTAATCATAATTTAGGTATAAAATTTTAAAACTTAAGCTCTAGTTTTTTTAGAAATTCTGAAAAGCGTTTGACATTTAATGATAATTTTTGTGTCATAAGTAACATAATTAACTGACTGCTGGTGTATTTATTATTTATAATACTAAAAAGGTAATAATCTAGTTGATTTTGAGTTTTCCTAAAGACACCTTAGCATCAAGCGAAGGTAACCATGTGTTATTTAAATTAACAAATATTCATACTGCACATTTATCTTTATTTAATAATATGTAGGTACGCACTTTCTTTAATATTGCGTTTTTCTAGAACAAGTTTCCTTTGCTTAAATACTTGAAGCAATTTAGTTTATTTTGTCATTGTTTTTAAATTCGAGTTGACAAATTTTAGATTTGTGAAATTATATGTTTGGTGTTCTTTTATGCATTTAGCTAATTGTCTACAAGTTCACTTATATAAAATTTTGTCACACCCGCAATGTATTTTATAAATAATATTTTTTGTGCTTTCATTTATATTGTGTGGTTTTGTTTTTCTTAATTTAGATTCTATAGTGTTTTGTGTTTTAAAAATTTGTACGAATATTAAATTTATTACCCATTCGTTAAATTTTATTTGATAGGCCGGAAATGTCTGGTAAAAAGAAATTTGTAATAGGTCAATTTTGATTATGTCTTAGGTATAAATACCATTACTTAAAAGCAATCTCATAAATAGGGTGTCCAGTTTAGTCTTGATAACATAACCATTTTACACGAAAAGGGGTCATTTTTATTGAAAAAAATTATAACCTTACAAAAATATATTTATTTCACTTAAAATGTTTGTAAAATGAAAAACTAGTATTATTTTTCTATATTGTTTTTAGTTACCCAAGCAACCAGTATTAAAATGAACAATTACGTTTAAAAAATAAGACGCTCCTCATACAATTATTTATAGACAATTTTACTATGAGAACATTTTCTTAAATTAACTTTACGCGGCAGTGATTCGATTGTTTTGATTTTTAGTTTGTTTTTAAATTTTGAGGCAAGTGGTTTTCTGAAAAAAGTTTAGTTAGTTTTTCTTAGGCTTAGGATATTTTAAGAAAAGTAAGTATTTTTTTAATTAGCCCATTTTCCACCACTGTGTATTGTTGCGTAAACGCAACACTTAATTAACATTTTTTTTAATTAATAAATCAAAATGGTAAAAATATAATAGTTAAGGTACATATATTTATTTTGTGATAAAAAGCTTAGTTCATATGTATATCGTCCCAAACTTTTTCAATTTTTTGCCGACCGGGGGCTTTGAATGCACAATAGGAAAAAATGGTACTTAAATGAATCTGAACCAAAAATAATCAAAAACAGAATGCGTCGTGCACAAAATAAATCTTACTGGAATTTGACTGCAACAAGGGTGAAAGCACTACCATTAAATATTATGCGGATGCAAACCACGTGTTCTTTTGAAGAGCTTCCTTGGTTTTTATGCCCGTTTCCATCGACTTTTTGGTTGGTATATTTATTCTTGGCTCTGGTTCCTTTCGGTTCAATTTACCAGCACATTCGGGGAAAATCTGGATAGTCGAGTTCTGTAGCTCCCAAAAATTCCGGAATTTTTCACTATTTGAACTTGGTGGCATAATTTCGGCCATCTTCCCAAGAACTGCTACTTTTTTCAGAATTGCAAACCCTCGGCGCCCGCCTCCATTTTCCGCCATTGGAAAACCTCTCGTGCAGTACGCCAAATAGAAAAACATCAGGTTATAGGAATCTTTACTCACAGCGGCTAGTTCCAGCAAAAAGATGCCTTTTCAATTTAGCAGTGAGTTTCCTATTTTCCTCGGGGCACCAGAACGTTTTCTCATCCTTAATGCACGATACCACGTGAGAGCCGTATGAACGAAAACTGCACCGACTTTTTAGGGGTTCCTAACGCTAGGTGGAGAATACTTACATTAGGTTACCGTAAGTTATTCTCTACCTAGCGTTAGGGAAAACCCTAAAAAGGTTGGTGGAAATGGGCATTAATATCTTGAAAGTTTCTGGGATTTGGTCTTTCTCAGCTGTGCATATTGCGTCGGTTAAACATGCCCGATGTAGTAAACATAGTTTTATTCCTTCAGTTTTTACTGATATATTTAGGTGCAACATATCCTTCGTTGTCAATATCACTACTTTTACCACTTACAAATATCTTCTTGTCAATAATACTACTTTCACCACCTTAAAAACATCTTCGCTGTGTTTCCCTGGCGTTTTCTCCACATTTATAATATAGAGTTATAATTTTAAACCGTTCTTCTGATGAAAACCTTAATATAAAAGTAATAAACGTATTTTTAAAATTCTTGACTTTGACAAATAAGCACCTGTGACCTGTGGCAGCCAGGTTTTTTCAGGTGAAACTATCCTTATAGTATCATGCAGTTTTTGAACAATTGCGTCAGAACCGCAGAAAATAAACCCAGCAACCCCTATATCACCGATTCCCTCGTAAAAATCTCTATCCATGGATATTCAAAGTATACGGGGTATTTCATTTAAAAATATGTCACTCGTGCTGTAGTTCTTTTGTTTTTGTTTAAAATGTTTTTTTCTGATTAGAGTACTAAATTCTACGGAAAATGCCATGGTCCAAACCTAATAATTACAAAATTTTACTCCGATTGGTAATATGCATAAGGGTGACTTATAACTAAAAATATGAAAAAACGGCCAAGAGTAAAGTATCTTTATTTTTAAAGATAGAACAAAATTTTATAAGTCAGTGTTGTAGATCATTAATTTTTTTGAGAAAATTTAAAGTTAAAGAACTTAAAGTAAAAAATATTTTTGACAATTTTTAACATTACATTTTTTAAAAGTATCTTAAGCTGCTTAAGGCATCGAATTCTAAAAAATAATTAAAATTAATAATTTTTCTTTTAAATATTCTCTCTTGTCCATTATTTAGGTTGTAATTTGTAATGTAAAAAATCGACAGTTACATTTTTTTTACTCTCATGCTTTAACTTCAAATTTTGACATGAAATTTATTTTTCTACAAAATTTACTTATATAATTTTGTTCTATTTAAAAAATAAAAGTAATTAATTCTTGGGCATTTTTTATATTTTCAGTTGTTACTCGCTCTGTATATTGCCAATTGGGGTAACATTTTGTATTTATTAGTTTTGGACCATGCGACCAGTTTTTCCAAAATGTCGCTTTATTATTCAAAAATTTTTGGTCTATTTGTCCTCTTGTAATACCTATCTTGAGACACACTGTATAGTATTTGGATTTTTTTAAGGCATTTTTGGAATTATTTGTTTTATTCTTTGTATTAGTTTACGAACGTTAATGCAACATATTTTTTCCTGTTTCGTCAACGTTGTCTAAATACAGGGGGAGGGGATCGAACTCGGGCCATCGCCGGTGTGTGTAAAAACGCCCTAAAGCAAAGATTCTTTAAAATTTGACTTATTGTTATAACTAATTATATCGACTATGTTAAGATTTGGGTGACCGTTATTCCAAAACTAAGTAATCAAAAGATTAACTTATACAAAGGAGTATTTTGTAAGGACTCGGTAAACTACCTTTTTGATGGTATTCCTAACAATATATGGTATGTGGTTTAAAAAATTCAACTCTCAAACTTTTGAGGTGTGAAATATTTTCGAGAATATTAAAAAGTCGATATCACATAGGGACTTTTTTAAGGCTCTTTGATAGATCTTTTTAATGGTTAAAAAATTACATTTTACTCTTTCTCTCAAAAACACGATTGTTATTTATTGTTTTTATTTTCAATTTAAAAAAAGCCTTAAAAATACTACTAGTTTGCTATAATAAACAATTTTTTCATTTTGACTAATATTAAAGTTACTAATGACGGACATCAAATTTGATACTAACTTATTTAAAGTACTTTATTTTAGAGTTAAAATACAAGTGTTAATAATGGTTTTTGCTTCAGGGATAAAATATAATGTAAACACTCAGGGGCGCAATTAGGAGGGGGCCAGGGGAGCTTAACATTCCCAACACGTCGATTAGCCCCCAAAGTTATTGAGCATCATAAGCGTAACTAGCCATCGAACCTAAGAGGGGGGATGGGGGAGGCGAGAAAGGAAAACGTCGGAATGACGAAAACTGTGTTTTTGCGTTACAAAAAATTTTAAGACAAAAAAACTCAGCAAGCCAAAAGTAATCTGTAAAATCCTATTTTTTTAACAATGTTATTGATACAGCACTATACAGGGTGTCCGGAAAGGTGGGGTCAAAAATAATAGGGGTGATAGAGTGAGCCAAAATAATGTTAGTACTTCATATAAAAAAGTTCTTACGCGCATTCTTGGAGAGTTTTTGACGTTTAAAGTTAGACCAAAACAAAAATATTTATAACTTCTGAACGGTTGCCACAATAATAATAATATTTGGGCATTTAAATTAACTTATACTAATGCTTTTTTCATAGACAAATGATGCGCAGTAAGTCATAATTATACAGGGTGAGACAAATTTTTCTCGTTTATTGTATGCATTTTTACAGAGGTAAAAAATTTTACATTTTGGTTTGACCGTTTATATCCTTCATCATTTTTGTAGAAAAGAGGTATACTTTATTATATCTTAAATCAATATGTTGGACCGTTTTTCATAAAAACACATATTAATGTTTTCCTCATAAAATGGATTTTTTATTACATGCAAAATAGGGGTCTGGTTTTTAAAATGCGACTTTATGAAGAACTGTCCAAGATATCGATTTAAATAAATATTAATTAAGGTCGAAGCTCTAAAATGGTAAAACCTGTTGGCATGATTGACGGTAGGTAGGGAATAGCCCAAGGATCAAAACCCATATCGAACAGGAGCGCCAAACGGGGCCAAAATGATATCCCTGTACGACCACATTTTAACAACAGAAATCAATTGGAAAAGTGATTCTAAGCAAAAAATACGTGTACAACACTAATATTTTTCAAGTTATTTGCGATTTAAAGTAACAAAATAATATAATATAAAGACATTAAACGGTCAAACCAAAACTTCAAATTTTTCACCTCTGTAAAAAATGCATACAATAAACGAAAAAACTCATCTGATCCTGTATAAGTATGACTTACTGCGCTATTATTTGCTTATGGAAATATGCATTGGTATAAGTTAATTTATATGCCCAAATGTCATTATTATTGTGGCAACCGTTTTACGTCAATCACGTCCTAAGGAAGCGCGATATGAATATGATATTTTATATGAAGTTCTAATATTATTTTGGCTCACTCTATCACCCCTATCATTTTTGACCTCACCTTTTCAGACACCCTGTATATAACAAAAGTACAATAGCATGTATACTTGTACCTACTTCTACGTCTGTACCTACCATTTTTTGAACATTTGCACATGTGGTACATTTTTTCTGGGAAGTCTAGCAGCATCTGGGGGACCCCAGGCCCCCTCGTATCTACGCCGGTGTTAAGCATTTAAAATACAAGGTGTCATTAAAAGGTTTGTACAAAATGTAACTACACATTCCTTGGGCCAAAATACATCGATCTAACCTAATTCACCTTAGTCGAAAAGTAAATCGTTTGCGATAAAGGTGGGGAACATAAATGTGGAACATGTAGTCCTTCGCTTATGTTCAAAATGCAATAACTTTTTATACCTCTTCATATTAGGTATAACTTAAGTAAAAAAATATATTTTACTATAATAATATTTTGTACAGAAAATGTATACCTAGTAAATATCGCTACGAGCAACCATTTTTAAGATATTCCGGATTTAAGTTTTTATTCCACATAAAGATTTTTTTGTATTCCTTCACGCTTTATCTAGGCCACCCGAATTTTCATAAAAGGTGTGTACAAAATACAACGACGAATTTCTTGTTCCAAAATACAATGCTCTAACGCAGTTTACCTTAGTTGAAAAGTTGATCTTTGCGAAATACAGGGTGACAAAGTAAAAAAATAAAACTAATTTTTGCAACCTGCATCTTCAATGTTTAACTTATCTACTAAGATAAAGTACTTCAGATCGTTGTATTTTGACCTAAAGAATATATGGTAGCATTTTATACGGACTTTTTGGAAACTACCAGGTGGCCTAAATATAACGTACATAAAGGAATGCAATGGGAAACTTTTGTATGGAATAACTTTTGTATAGAATAACACGTTTAATCGTAAATGTCTTCAAAATGGTTTGTCGTATCAATATTTACTAGGTATACACTTTTTGTACAAAATATACAAGGACATATTTTTTTGTACTTCACCCATACTATATCAAGACAAAGAAAAGTTATAACATTTTAAATATAAACAAAGGACTACAGGTTGCTCCCTCTACATTTTACAACAAAAATCCCCCAAACTTAAACTTTGTACATAATATTCCAATATTAAAAAATAACTATAAAATAAACACCATGAACCTTGAAAACCCTATGCTAATGTCTTCATGTTCACAAACTTTATGACTTACGCAACTTACATTATAGTGTAGGAGGTAGCAACGTTACCGAAATACAATTTCGTCGGCTGATTTTTTAATATGTTGTTCTTCTTCCTCTTCTAAATAGGCTGCCTGGCTGGTGGTAGTGGTTGCGTTTATTAGTTCGCATGCTAACTGTATATGTAATAATCCAAGGTTTTAAAAACATTTTAAGAAACCTAACTTTCAATTTCTTGTCTTTAGATAGGTTTACAAAACATTTTTTTTTATTGCCAGACACTTTTATTATTGCTAATTATACAGTCGTCCTCCTTTTAACTTTTAAACCCTTCGTTATATTTTGATGAAACTTAAAACGATAATATTTGGCCAAGGTATGCATTTTTTGACATATCAGTGACAGTTCTAAATCCCAAGGTGACAGCTCTAAATGTCAAGAGCATAGCTGGGCAACAACACAGTAGTTGTACAGATCTTTTAGAGACACCATTTATATTAGTATTTTTCGAAAAATATATTCTATAAACTGGGGCTTAAGCCCCCCTCAAAGGCTGTTTGCGCCACTGTAAATACTGTTAGCTAAGAAATATTGCATATTTAGAAAAGCACTGGCTAAACGACTGCCGGCGGTTTTGCTTAATTATAAGAAGAAAACCGCTGCTCGCTGTCAGCGGTTTTTTATATCTACGTATATGAAAATCGCCGAAAATTAGAATTAGTTTGTTATTACCGGCGGTTTTTACTGATTTTATCGATAGAAGCCACCGTCCGCCGGTATTGCTTATAAAAACTATTAAAAACCACCGAAAAATAGTTGTTCTTACCTTAATAATTATTTATTTTGCAGTGCCGTAAGCGCTTGTTTTTTTGTGGTTGGTTAAGTTAATAGCACCCTTTGGAAAAACAAATTGAAGTAGTATGGCGGAATGGGGACAGGCAAATAAAACCACTTTTGTATTTATCCTAACGTTTTATAGCTGGATTGCAACTTTATTAAGGGCCTATAATTAAGAAAGACATTTCAAAACTATTGCGTCACATGAACCTAAAACAACACCAAAATCACTTTTAAAAAAGCCGACCTATTCTGTCCGTTAACCTTGGAATGTATGGTAAGAAGGCTCTTACCGTTGGTGGACTTTGCTCCTTGGTTTTGCGATTATCTTTTGAATGCATTGCTTTATGTATTTCCTTCTCTGATTATCCATTGACCATAAGCGCGTTTATTTGCGTTTTTTAAGTGTGTTAATTCCGAGTTCATTGCACCAGGTTCGCAAATTATTTTTGACCGTTCTGTAAGCGTTTTAATAATACCGAACTTTTGGCAAGAATGGTGGTTAGAGTTTCTGTGTAAATATCTGTCAGTATGAGTCATTTTTCTGTAGACTGTGTGCCCGAGCTTGCCACTTCTTGTAAGTAAACCATCTTAAAAGGCTATTTTGTTATTTTCTTTAATTTCCATTGTGAATTGGATATTTGAATGTATATTGTTTATGTGCTTCAAGAATTCTTGAAGTTTTTCGGATCCGTGGTTCCAAATTACAAAGGTATAATCGACATACCGGAACCATACCTTTGGTTTATAGGGGACAGTACTTAGGGCTTGCTGTTCAAACTTTTCCAAAAAGAAATTTGCTACTACTGGGCTTAGTCGGCTTCCCATTGCTACTCCTTCAGTTTGTTAATAGATCTTCTGGTCCCATGTAAAGTATGTGGTCGTCAGGCAATGCTTACAAAATCAGATATGTCGTTTGGAAATATTGCACTAATATGATTTTTTTATCTTTTTGACATCCCACGAAGGCATATGCCTAAATACGGAACCATACCTTTGGTTTATAGGGGGCAGTACTTAGGGCTTTTTGTTTAAACTTTTCCATAAAGAAATTTGCTACTACTGGGCTTAGTGGGCTTCCCATTGCTACTCCTTCAGTTTGTTAATAGATCTTCTGGTCTCATGTAAAGTATGTGGTCGTCAGGCAATGCTTAAAAAGAACAGATATGTCCTTTGGAAATATTGCACCAATATGTTTTTTTTATCTTTTTGACATCCCACGAAGGCATATGCCTAAATACCAGAGTACCGTGGGTGTCGGGTTAATAAATGTTTAACTCATCGTTCCCCTGTTCCGTCAACGTTGTCTAAGCACTGAAACATGCAGTTATGCATTTCACAGCACCTTTTAAACAACGCGGTAGTGCCACCACGGTCGTTATTTTTAATTAACTACTACCTAAATATGTCTCCTCCGCTGGGAATCGAACCGGCGACCTCTGGCTTCGAAGATTAAAACTCTGTCCACTGCGCCACGGGGAAGACAAAGATGATTCATTACGTCGTTTAGAGTTACCTTTGTAAAGAGCGATACCACATCAAAACTTACCAATATGTCTCCATCTTCAAGTTTTAGGTCTTTAATTTTAACATTGAAGTGACTTGAATCTTTAACTTACGTCTTAGTTTGCCCAATGTATGGCTGCAGGAGCGATGTTAAATTCTTGGCCAAGTTGTGCGTCGGGGATTCGATAGCAGTGACTATGGGACGTAAGGCAACGTTGGCCTTGTGAATTTTGGGAAGACCGTAGAGTCTTGGTGCCACTGCTTCGCTTTTGCATATCTTCTTTTTGACATCATTTTCAAGGCTGGAATCAGCAATTAACATTTGTGTTATTTTTATCAGCTTTTGCGTTGGGTCTTGAGGTAACTCCTTGTACGAAATTGGGTCTAGTAAATCCTTGATTTTTGTTTTATAATCTGCGGTGTTTATTACTACTGTGGCATTACCCTTTTCAGCTGATAAAACAAGGATGTCTATTATGAAGAAAAAATATAAAAAAGGTATTTACCTACCCGGAATCAAACCCAGAACCAATGAGTTACGGGTCAACACTCGTAACCCTGTAGCTATGAGACAACTTAAATACATTTTTAAAAACCTAATATTAAAAGTTAAGAAATAAGCCGTTTTTATGAATTATTTATCTTGTATTTTTTTTCCTTTTCCTAAAATTCTTAAAGTTCGTTTCACCCTCAATACATACATACTTTAATTGGTAATTCTTTAGTTTTAATTTTATGAAACGCTCGTTTTTTTTTCTTGCCGCTAAAATACTCCTGGCTTTTCTTTTCCTAAAAGGAGAAAGTTTGGGTCACTTTAACTATAATTCGGCGGTTTTCAATATTTTTATAAACTCTACCGCCGGGCGGCGATAAAATAAGTAAAAACCGCCGGTTATAACAAATTAATTATAATTTTCGGCGGATTTCGTATACATAAATAGATAGAACCGCCGTACGGAGGTCTTCTTCTTATATTTGAACAAAACCGCCGGCGGTCGTTTAGCCACTAAGCCCTTAGCCTTTAAGAAATACACCAGACTTTTTAATAAAACATTTTATTGCAATATAACCCTCGTAAACCAAGGAGCGAACCCCTATTTGCAATTGCGCGGGCATATCGTCTCAAAGAGGCAAAATACCTACAAAATAGCTATTTTACACTTTTCAAGTTTAGTAATCAGCGCCTCTATATGGAGTTAGAGTGTTTACTGGTTATAAATAGTTTGAGCGGCACGTACATAAAACTTATAAAGTAAGTCAAAATTAACTTATTATTGCAGATTTGTTTTTTTTTTTAATTTTTGTGGAAATATTTATTGCGTTTATTATTGCACCTAAATTATTGCACCTAAATCTAGCTCCATTTGTTAAATTACACAAAAAAATTGACAAATATTTTTTTGTTCATATCTTGAATAATTTTTTGTTTTTTTGATCGATTTTAATTATCTTTTGATGCACTGGTAGCTTCTTTAAGAATATAATTTATTATCGGGATTGCAAAAAGTGCCATAGGATTAGGAATCATACAGGGAAAAGCCAAATGTTGCATTTTGACCCAACATTTCGAACACTCAATGAAATAATTTAACGTCACAATTTTTTACCAGTTTATTGTATTTTAACGCTCCATTTTTTGTTAATATTTCTCTTTTTATTTATATCAATATCTCTATTCTAAAAGAAAACACAATTTTTTAAAAGACAATAAAATTTGTGTGTAGTTATACATAGGTACCTATTCACCTTTTAAAGATTCTTTTATTTTTGTGATAAAAAATAATTAAAAATGTAGGTTTGTTG
This sequence comes from Listronotus bonariensis, assembly GCA_014170235.1. Taxonomy (NCBI): domain Eukaryota; kingdom Metazoa; phylum Arthropoda; class Insecta; order Coleoptera; family Curculionidae; genus Listronotus; species Listronotus bonariensis. Next base: position 307,276 of record JACEGR010000052.1, on the reverse strand, counting down.
GGTTAGTTTCGTAGTTTACAAATCAGTAATCAGATTTTTATTGTCTCCTAAGACATACAGGGTACGAGAAAAAGTGTGATTTCAAAAAAAACGCCCTGTATATTATATCACCAGTAAAAAAACCTTAATACTTCATTTTATGCACATATACTTATATTTTATAAGTTTTGCAAATATGGCCATTTAAATTTTAAGTTTCCGCAATATGTTTGTAATATAGCGTATATTACCACCACCATAATTAAATTGCATTGTCTTTTTAAAAATTTGTTTTTTTTAATCGAGATACCGATTTAAATAACAAAAAAACATTCCACAGAGTGATCAAAAATTTGGGTTAAAATGCAATGTTTGGCTCTTTCCTGTATAACACCTATTCCTCTAAAAATTTTGCAATCCTCATATTAAATAATAATCGTGATTAAAGAAGCGCAACTGGACAAGAACTTAAATAAAATCACTCAAAAACCAAAAAGTTATTTAAATTGAATTTGAGCAAAATCTGGTATGTCCGTTTTTTTAATTGACATTTGTGTATTTGATCAAAATATATAAAAAATTATATTAGTTATTTAAAAAGTTTATTTTTGTTTTGGTCCATTAAGGATGCAACAATTGGATTTTTTTATAATATGCAATCTATCTGAAACTTTTATTCCTTATAAAACTTAGTCTATAGCCCTAAACTATATTAGTAGTAGCTTAGAAGTTATCAAATATTATGGGTAAATTTAAAACACAATAACGTTTTTAAAATAAAGTACCGCAATTTAAAAAAATACGTTATTTAGTGCAACAGTAGAAAACATTATCATCATAAAAATAATAAACATATTAAACAGTATAGGGGCCCATGTCTGGAAAAGTGTCACTATGGCACTATAGCCATAAGACACGTTAAAATTTAGAAAGACGATCAAATGCCTAAATAGGATTTAATACAATTAATTTTTAACTTTTGAACATGACACCATTACAACAATTATTCAAAATATCAATGTTTAAACATTTTGTAATTTTATATTTTATTTATTAATTGCTTTTTTAAATTTATTAATTTTAGTTATTCTTTTTTATTTAATAATTGTTGTAATGATATCATGTAAAAAAGCAAAAGTTAAATGCATTATGGTAGGAGATACCTGTAAAATGTAACAAATATATAGTCATTTAAGAACACGTTCCTAAAACTTTAGAACAAAATTTTCAGTATGTCCTATATTACAGAGTCGGCAAGTTACTATAATCAATAAATTCTTATTTACCTATTTAAACTTTAAACGTGTTTTTCTCATAACTTTATTTTAAGATTGGTGGGCATGATAACTTAAAAAGTTATTGACCGATCTTCCTGAAATTTTGCACACATATTTTTAACAACAGTACCTTTTATGTAAACCTCCAAAATTAAAAAAAAATTGAAAACGATGGAAAAATTGAGCCAAAAAGTCATATTTATTTTTTCAAGCACTGTATTTCTCGAATTTATCTATTTTTTTTTACTTTGTTTTTAGATTCACCGACATATTATGACATTAATAAACACAAAAAAATGAGTTTTTGATTTTCAAATCACTAGAACCGACGCTAGAGTGCCCGCCGATTAAGAAGTCTGTATCCGATCTTCCTAAAAAAATTTAGCGTACAGCCGCCATTTTGAATAATTGAAATGAATAAAAATATCACTATATTATTTTAATATCTGAGTAAACAACATACCAATTTTTGAAAATATATATTGACTCTTTCATTAAAAAAAATCATGAAAATCAATAAAAATTTAAGCATTTACAGGTATCTTCCTCCTTAAATCCTATTTTGGCAATTTTATCGTCTTTCTAAATTTTAACGGATCTTAGGGCCGTAGTGTCGCAGTGACACTTTTCCCGACATGGGTATCTATACCTAAACGTTTTCTACTCTTGCACTAAATAACATCTAGAAGTTTGATCCGATAGTTGTGAAACACCCTGTATAGAGAAAGAGTGTTTACTGGTTATAAATTGTTTGAGCAGCACGTACCGGATGTCAAGTTATAAATTTACACCCCTCTTAACTTTTTATTTTTTATCGTACAAAATAAATAATTATATCAGTTTGTTGAGTTAATTCTGTGGTTTCTGAATCAATATTTATATTTTTAATATCTCCTAAAACATACAGTAGGTAGGACACAAAGTACGATTTTTTATGAAACATCCTGTAATTAAATCACTAGTAAAAATACCTTTTAAGTAGATTTAAAGAAAATACTAAATTTGATATATCAATCTTCATTAGTTTCGGAAATATGGTCATACCAACCTAAATAATAAAGTGTAAATTTAAATTATTTAGGTAGGTTACATTATGGCAATAATTGCCCAATAATTTTATTTGTGGCCATATTTCCAAAACCGTTAAAGATAGACCCATAAAATATGGTATTTTTGTGTGTTGTACCCTGTATATCTTAGAAAAAAGAATTCTGATGAAAGATACAAATACTTCAAAATCATCCCAACAAAATGGTGTTTTTATTTCTTTTATACGTTAAAAAATAAAAAGTAAGGGGGATGTAAGTTTATTACATTTCTAATGGAAATTTAAAATTACTCTTCAGATTTGCATGGCTATATTTAAAAAACTAATTGGGATAAGCATATTACATGTGATTATTTTTTATTCAAGACTAAAAAGAACTTTTTAAGGGTGAAATAAAGTATAGGGTGTTCCATTTTAGAAAATCATACTTTTGTCATACCTTGTATATCTTAAGAAATAATAAAAATCTAATTACTAATTTGAAAACCACAGAATTAACCCAACATAGCTGATAGTTTTAAGTATTTTATACGATAAAAAATAAAAAAGTTAAGGGGGTGGAAATTTATAATTTGACACCTGGTGTATAGAACTTTAAAAAACTATAAAGAGAGTCAAAATTAACCTACTATTGCAAATGTATATATTTTTTTAATTTGACTTAGATATTTTTGAGGACCACATACATGTTTGTTGCGTTTATTTTTATACTTAAATTATTGGTTTTGAAGGCACGTGTTAATACATCAAATAAAGTTTAAACTGTTAAGCTTTTTGTTTACGCGACAATTTAGAAAATGTAGCTGCATATCTATTTTAAATTTTAAAAAGTTTTTTGTTGTTGTTTTGATCTTTGCGTTTTTGATTAAAATATTAGTAATTTTATTTATTAAAAATACGTGTTTTCACTTTTACCAGTTTATTTTTTTATACAGTGTGGTAGGATGAAATAAATGGAAAGTATTTTTATATTCATTTTGTCAAAAACTTCTATTCCTTATAAAAGTGGGTCCGTAGTAGTATTAAACGGTATTAAAAGTAGTTACATTTAATTAGAAGTTTAAGAACATTTAGGGTAAATTTAAAAAATAATAACGTTTTAAAAATAAAAGGCCGTGATTTTAAAAAATACACCACAATGTTAAATAAAAACAGTTATTTAGAATTATAGCAGGGGAACCCACGATGCTAAATGGGGATTAACTTAAGCTTGATAGAGACTTACTCGGTTGCAAAACTTAGATGATAAGAAGAAAAACATATTATATAATGAAATCTTTTTCTCGGTGGAAGAAGCGACTATATGTTTTTAAATATATCAAAGAAAACTGTTATTTTAAGCTTGTAGAAATCGTCACCTACACTTTTTTCGTTATCCTTAAATTATTATTTCCAAAATAATCAAAAATAGCCACGCTTAAGAATGTCAAATGATATCTTTTTTTACAACTTTGTAGTTTCCTTTACATCACTCTCAAATTGTCAGACTAGTAGTATATACGATATTTAGGTCACTGGTAATTAACTGACCTTATCTTAAATCTAGACGCTCGAATATGTTTTGTTCTATCGAGTTACAGAATACAGGTACTGATCCTTTATCCTTGACGGGCGGCCTTATATACAGGGCTTATATTTGGTGGAGATACTTAACAGGATACAAGGTATCCTCCTGTATATTAATCTGTTCCGCTGTAGTAAATCTCGAAATTTTCCTCTTGGGATCCTCTACTATCAAAAGAATGTCAAAATACCATGGCCTTATATTAAAATTTTTGTTTATTAATAATTTAGTTTTGAATTATCTGTTTCTAGTGTCTTTACATTTTAATAAAAATTTAAAAGAAACAGTTTTGTACGGTAAATTTAAAAGTTTTGTATTCATATTTTTATTTTTATTTGTCTTTTGAGCAAGCATATTTGTAAAATTGTAGGGTCCTATTAAACATTCTTGCAGCAAACTTGAAATTAGCGGTTAAAATAAAAAAATTAAGTTACTTGATTTACAAATTCGCTTTCATTTAGTTAAATTTGCGTAAAAGTATGTTGGTTGTATCTGCTTTAAGGAAATATAAAATCCGCATTATTTTTTTCTTCAAAAATTTGAAAACCAGGTCATACCTTCGCATTTGTGCACACCTTTTGAATCCCAATAACTTCTCCATTTAACACTTTGATATGGCAGGCCAAACCAACTTAGATATGAAAAAAAAAAATTGGTGTATTTTTAGAAATAAGAGTAGAGAAAAGTGACCAGGGGCGGTCATATCAACTTTTTAAAGGGGGGGCACAGGCCAAAGAAAAGTGCCTAAGGTGGCAGAAATGAAAATTGAATGTTGAGGGAGGTGAAAGGTGTAATTTATTTAAGAGCAAAAAAGTCCCCACCTCTTTTTATTGTCTTATTGTTTATAAAAGACTTGATACCATCCTTTCCACATAATTTTGAAAAGCAAAAAAAAGGTCCCCACTTTTCAATTTCACACTTGGGTTTGGGGTGGGGCACATCATCATTAAATACCCATATTTGCCATTAGGTATGCATAAAATATTTGGTTACAAAGGATGCCCCCCTCCTATGACCGCCCCTGAAAGTGAAATATGGAATAGTATCCCTAAAATAGAACACAGGCAATTCTCTAAAATGGAAACTCACACACGCAATTAGAGGGGTTGTCTCTTTTTTATGCTCATTCGCGAGTAAAAGTGGTAACATGCAAGCCCTTTTGTCGCTGTAGTAACGTTTTGTTTTATCGCTTTCTCATATTTTTTGAAGATATTTTAGAAAAACGTATTTTTGTACAAAAAGTGCACGAAATACGGTTTTTAATCCATGTAGAGATAGTTCAGATATTCTGTGGAAGGTTTTAATGGTATTTGATTTTATTACGTTTTTAAATTAAAAAATATAAAAATTAGTTTGAAGTCGTCGGAAAATCCAAATATGGAGAGATCATAGTACCCAAATATGGACTATTCCATATTTGGGTTCTTTGATCATTTAAAAAGAAAAGAAGTCAAAAAGGACTGTTCGTCTCATAAATGAACCTTCGCTTACACAGAGGCTTCTTTCTCTCGCTCATCGTCGGCCTGTGGGAGATTTATTGCTTTCTTATGGGTACTTCTATGGCTTCTGCTCTAAGAAATTGTCTAGTATAGTTCCTCCACTTACGGCGGTTCCCAATTGAGAAACTCGTGGTGCCGCACGTATGCATCCCTATACGGTCCAACTGAACAGGCCCCGAACTGCCCACTTTGTTTGTTTTTTATTTCTAGTTTATCTAGATGGTGGAATCTGCTGCCCGCTTAAGACACCCACAGCGTTGGTGTAGGTTTTTGGCACAATAATTGCGCTGGATCCAGAGTCTGACGCCTGGATCTGAGATTTTTCAAATTTTTTTTTGCTTTTTATGTTATACCAAAGTTTGCAAAGAGTTTCCTTGTTAAATAGGTTCAACTTTTAGTGGTGTTTATAGTATTTCATATTTGGGTACCTATTCCATATTTAGCTACTTTTATTATTTTGTAGTTAAAAAAAAATCATTATTAAAATTGATCAATGTAACTTAAAATTTTTACGAAATAAAGGACAAATATATGATTGTTAATAATTACTACAAAAAGTTTTTTATTTTTAATGTTTAGGCAAATTATGTGTAAAAAACAAAATGGTATTCAATATTTGTTCACTTTCCTCTAGTTAACTCTTAAACAGTTTTTTGTTTTTTGGTTTTCTATCCTTTATACCCTTTAACCAACCAGGACTAACCAGAACTAACTACTGATAATCAGTGCCGGATTAAGACTTCGTGATGCCCTAAGCACACAACCCGTGTGGTGCCCCCTAGACATGAAATTTTTGACGACCAATGGAAAAAAATAAATTAGAGGACTTTTTCTTAACAGAAAGTTTTAAAGAGCAAAAAATAGGTCTTCAACTTCTTCAAAAACAAAAATACAACACTCAAACGGACGTTTCTACTATTTTCTTTTCTACTCTTTAGTGTCCTCTTTGTTGTTCCCCCCCCAGAAAGTGATGCCCTTAGCAATTGCTTAATTTAGGGTTAATCCGGAACTGCTAATAATATGGTTTAAAACCATGCACTAATTTTTATAAGAAATAAAACTTTTTGGCAAATTGCAAATAAAACACTTTTTTTTGTATACGTAATGGACCACACTGTGTATTATTACAAGAAAAATGTTATTACAAATAGGAAATACTTTTTTCAGGTTATAAAAATTTCATCAAAATGGTTATTACAAAGGATGCAGGATCAGGGCGGCCTTGCATAAAGGAGGTAATTTTTGTTGTAAGTTTTGAAATTGCAATTAAATAGTTTTATTTATTTAAAAAAAATCTGATTGCAAAAATAGCTTGCCATTATTATAAGGCGTTGAGAACTAAAGCGACTTATTTTACAAATCCAAAAAAGTGCTGTAATACATATTTTATACACGGTGTCTCTAAAAGTTGCGGAAAATTTGCTACCACAAATTCCTGAGGATAAAAGGTGACTAGGTATCTAACCCAACTTATCTTTGTCCAAGTGTGAAGGATGAAAATACAGGGTGTTAAAATTGATTTTGTTTTTAGTTTTTTATCCCAATTTTTATTTCTAAATTTTTACAATATTTGGAGAGGGTTTTGGAAGGTAAGAAATAGAAATATTCTATTAATTTAATAATTAATTTCAGAGGGCGCCACCCGCAGTATCTTAAATAAATTATATAAAAATTCTTTATTTCGACATATCTTATATTAAAAAGGTATATATATGGTAAAAGTTAATCTAAGCCGTCGTTTTTGAGATATCTGGGTTTAAAAACCCACTTCCTTTATACAATGTGTCCCAGGATAGGTGTTACAAGAGGACAAATAGACTACAAATTTTGGAATTTTTAAACGTCCTTTTGAGAAAACTGGTCTCACGATCCAAAACTAATAAAAACAAAATTTAGCTTCGATTGATAATATAATATAATATACTACGAGTTATAACTAAAAATATAAAAAATGACCAAGAGTAAAGTACCTTTAATTTTAAAAATAGGACAAAATTGTATAAGTAAATGTTATAGAGAATTAAATTTTATCTCAAAATTTCAAGTTAAACAATTAAAAAATCTATTTTTGTTAGTTTTTACATTATGCATTAACAGTTTTTAAATATGTGGCTCAAGGCAGAGAATTGTTAAAAAATATTGAAAAAATATATATATTTTCTTTTAATTTTGCTCCCTCTTGCCCATTATTTACGTTGTAACGCTCAGTGTAAGAAACTGATAATAACATTTTTTTAACTCTAATGCTTTAACTTCAAATTTTGACAAAAAAATTAATTCTCTTCAACATCTATTTATACAATTTTGTTCTATTCTTTAAAATAAAAGTAGTGGAATCCTGAACCTTTTTCATATTATTAGTTATAACTTGTCCTGCATAATAGCAATTGAAGTAAAATTTTGTATTTACGAGTTTTGGACCATGCGACCACTTTTCCCAAAACTTCGTTTTAAAATTCAGACATTTTTCATTCATTTGTCGTCTTGAAACACAAATCCTGGGACACACTGATGTATAATCAGGTTTTAGCTATCCAAAGTGTTTCAAAATTTGCGGCTAATCTTTTAGTGCATGAATTTCTAGGAAAGTTTAAGAGAAAAACTTTTAATAAGCCTATGTCCTTATTGTCTTAACTTTTGAGATACAGGGTGGCATAGTTTTAAATATATAGGGTGATTCAAAAATTGATCACAAAACTTAAGGGGGTGATTCTACTTGACAAAATAGAGGTAGAGCTTCATATAATTTTTTTTCAAAATGGCATTCGTTTTTGAGTTACAAGCCGTCAAAGTTCAATTTTTATTTGGGTTTTTTGCCATATTGCATTTAATTTTTTGACCAATCCACTTCACATTTGGCACACAAATCGAGCTTTTCAAATTTGTACAGTTTTAAGACCAAAGAAAGAACTTTTTTAAATACCGCCAGAGAGCACTTTACCTAAAACTTAAAATTTATTTACATTATAACTTTTTATTTTGACAGATATCGCAAAGCTGGGAGCACCATTTTATAGACAATCAAAAACTTAAAAAATAAGGTATTCTCTATAAAAGTCGATAAACCTCACCGTTAGGCGTTAGGCACCAATAGATATCAAAGATTTCATCAATTTCAATCAAATTACCTACATACATACAGGGTGTTCAGTAAGTCAACCGACATACGATGATATACATGTTTTATTTATCTAAACTATAATTTTTTTGCAGCACAGCCATTATGTTGCAACAAAAATCATAGCCTCCTTATTTTTTAAGTGACAATTATTCTCTACATTACTATGCATTTATTATTTAACCTTAGAAAATTGTCTGTACTTACTTTTTGTAGAAATAATACTAAAACAGTATAAATTCCTTTTCAATTTCTTAGTAGGCATTGTAACAAAACACTAATTCAAAGTGTAAAAAAAACTTTAAAGTGTTAAAAAAGATACTTTTTTAACACTTTAAGTAGTTTACTAAAATGGAGTACTTTAACTTCATGTTAACGATTAAAAAAACAGCATTTTTATAACGGTCGTTAAAAAAATATTTTTTTTCACAAAATTTAGTAAAAAAGTCCCAAATACACTGTAAAAAAAGTACCCCTATTCTTAATCAAAAATTTACGTGTCTACTGTCTAATAGTGTAAAAAAATATACATTACAATGGTAAATGTTCTCAATACAAAAAAATTGGATTCGATTTTTTTAATCAATATTAGACCAGAGTCCATAATTTTTAAAACAAACAGAAAAAATAAAAAAGAAGAAAAGGCGCATTAAGGGCGAAGATCGGAAAGTGAGAAAATTTACCGTGGTAATTTTTTTCACCATTAAAAAGTAGGGATTTTAACGAACAAGAAGACCACCGAATTCTTGGAAAATGCCGACACGTGAATTTTCGATTAAAAATTAGAGTCATTTTTTAATATTAGGTCAAAATCATGCCTTTAAATAAATCTTTTTAATCCCTAAAATAACAGTATATTTGAGATATATAAAGATAAGTTTTTTAAACAAATTTTGTAAAAAAGTTAAAATAAAAAAACAAAAACTAAGTTAATTACATTTTTCAGATAACTTTAAAGCTTAGGTACAGAAAGTGTAAATATAAAAGTTGTATATCTTTTTATTACCCAACACTTTGTCCTTTAACTTTTTCCATAGGAGTTGTAGCTTTGCCGAAAATCAAGAACAACCGTTTTTTACCTTTAAAATCCTCTCTTCCCCCTTTCCGACCTTAGATCGCCCGTAATTTATATTTCCTTTGATTTTTGTTATTTTCTCTACCTTGAACAATGGGTTTTATCCTAAAATATTTTCTTTTGGTTTTAAAAATTATTGACCCTGGTGTATAAAACCCCTCATTTCATTTGATTTTTTCCCAATGCGGCGTCCATCTGTCACGTTGCCATTTAAAGTTTTCATTGGTATGTCAAAAATACAGGTCTTTACTATACAGTGTGTCCAAGATAAGGATCCTAAGCATACGCTTAGGATCCTTATCTTTGACACACTGTATACTATTCTAAATAAATAATTAACACTATTACTTTCCTACCGAGAAAACAGAAATAACGAATGCTACAACTTTTCAGTTGATATTATCACCATTGGAGCTTTAATTTTAGTTTGCATGTTATATGGTAATTAAATAAATGTTTTTTTAAGATGGACCCTAAATAGTTCCTACGTCCTACATTAGAACAAGGAAACTGGGGTAACTCTGGTTTTTTTTTAATTAAGTTCCAGACAGGGTCAAGCTCTTATCCCAATGTTCTAAAATTAAACCAAATAAAGTAGTAGGAAGCAAAAAAGTCTGTGTCAGTGTTAAATTTAGACATTTTTTTAGATTTAAAAAAATTGTATACTTTGAAAATTTATTTATACGAGGGAACTTTTTTGCTACGCTGGTCTGTGTGACAATTTGCCTCAAAATATGTGAAGTAAAAATTTAATTAATTAAAGGTAAAAACACAAGTCCACAAAATAAAAAAGTGGTCTGTGCTGGATATTGAACCAGATTTTCCGACATATTTTTTCCGCTAAACACGAATCTAAAGTCAAAACTAGAAGACAAACTGCAAAAAAACAAATTGCGGGGGCCAAGGGGCACTAGCAATTTTTTATTGAAAGGGGCTATGTAGCACCTCATTTCAAAAGCCCCTTGATACTCGATTTAACGCCATTCTGTTTTTAAAATCAGCCCAGCCGTTCGAGACAGACAACCATTTGAAATTTGGCTTAAATGCTATACAGTACGGTTTTAATGGTATTATAAGTCTGGAAACTGCTGGGTCGATTTTCAAAAACAAAGTGGCGTTAAATAGAGTATCAAAGGGCTTTTCAAATAAGGTGCTACATAGCCCCTTTCAATAAAAAAAAATTGCTAGTGCTCTTGGCCCCTGCAATTTGTTTTTTGCAGTTTGAGCTCTAGTTTTGACTTCAGCGGCAAAAATATATTAGAAAATCTTTGTCCGATACCCAGCACACACCATTTTTTATTTTCTGTACCTGTAAAATTATTTGACAGAAAAGAAATATAAATAATTTAACTAATTTATTTTATAATAAGAAAAAAATAATACTTTTATTAAACTTTTATGACAAAGTTTTCTTATAATAAAATATCTTACACACGCCAAAATGTTTCCAAAAAAAACAGTTACAGTATAATAGGCTTTTTCGCTGCCAAGCGGAGAGCGGCAGTGAAGGCGGCGAGCTAAATGTGTAAAAGTACTCTGTAAACATAAAGATCCGCCTCCCATCTTTATGTTGGTATAAACTTTCTTTGTGGCATACTGCTGTTACATTTACCGCTTGACGTAGCTGTAGCCGTAGAGAGTGTTTTGCAAAAACCCCGTATGTATGTAACAATGACCTTTTATCCTTTACAGGAGACGAAACTTGTTTACATTTGATTACGATCAGACATTAAAAATTTCTCCGATTTGACTGGACTATTTGCTTTCAAGATAATTTTGCTTAAGTCATAGGGCAAGCGCTAGTGCCATTTTTCTATTTTATATTAAAAGTCTTGGCTTTTGCCATGCTTGCATTTATTTGTTAATACAATTTTTACTGGTAATACTATATAAGAATATCGTCTAAACTTTAAGGTGATTTTGATATCAGAATTCTATAGTTATTATTATGTTCATATTAAATTATCATTTTTACAGGTTTTCTTTTTGTTTTAAATCACGGAAAATTGACTAAACAACCCGACAACGTTGCTACGGGCCATAGCCTCCAAGCGGGCTCGGATTGGCTAGTCTCGTAGCATTTTTATCACTTCTCATGCGCTATTACTTGCAGCGTTGCCTTGTGAGAATAGTAGTTTTGGTGATTTTCTCAGTTTTTCATGTGTCTTATAGTGTTTTTGTGTAAATTATTGGACAATATTACCGACAATATGGTTCGTGAATGCCAAGTATGCAAAAAAATAGACTTTTAAACCCCAATGTGTCATTTCACAAGTAAGTAAACATATGTTTGTTTTGCAATTCATTGGCGTCGCATCGTTGCTGGCGTAGTCTATTAGTATTTATTTCTTTATGAGATATAGATGAGATTACCTTTGTGTTGTTTTGTAAATGCTTAAATTCAGTCAAAAACAAAGTGCATATCACAAATATTACCCAAAATCTAAAATGGCAAATTTGGTGAGCATAAACAATTTTTAAAATAATTTTCTCATAAATGTAATGAAAGTAAAGTATATTTGTGTCCAGTAATAATAAAAAAATTGAATGCTTGTTCGCTAAAGGTTAAAGCACACAAGGCACTTAGGTCTCGGTACTCTCACGAACAGATCAAATAATTTACATGCATTTTAAAAGAATTACCTTGAATGATGTTTAAATACCATGTAAGATATTTGATCGGTCCTTGAGCGTACCGAAACCTGAGCGCCTAGTGTGCTTTGACTTTTATAAATCACGAACTAGTTAGTGCAAATCGGGTATTAACATAATAGTCAGTTCATTTATAAGTAAAGTATGTGTAGAATGGCGAATGCGCAACCGAATGTAAGGGTTGGTAAAACATCAAGTCTTTTTAAAGGAATGCATATTATTTTGTATGATTAATAGATTAGAATACTTTTAATACCATAATAATTTGAAATAAAAAGATCATGATTTTCAATCTATTATTTAAAATATTCTGAATTTACCATGTCTAGTTAGTTACTAACTAAAATTTCTTGGTTCATATTTTACATTGCAAGCACAAAAAAATGCCATAAACTAGCAAGCAAAATAAAATGGCGTCCAAAAAATTAGGAATATACGTTTTTAGTAATACAATCTTTTAAATTAAGCTACCTATCCAGTTTTTATTCTATATTTTATTTATTTTTTAAATGTTTATTTCTTTATTTAAAATAAAAAAATAAACACATATAAAAGGGGATTTATCAGTATAAAAGGGTTAGGCGATGTCTGGGATAACTTTCGCTCATGTTTCTTTACGTCATCTAAATGACCAATTGGGCTTTAAAAGAAGTTTCTATTTAAAAAATAAATACATAAGACAATCATCAATGTCTATGTCATAAATAATCAGTAACCCCACATTCTAATAAACAAAATTAAGTTTTTTTGAGAATTTGAGGTATATTTTTTATATCCACGTTATAAAACGTAAAATTATACATACCCAAATCTTATTTAGATAAGTTTTACAAGTTTATCTAAAACAATTTTATTTGGTGTAATTTTTGCTTATTTTATTATTGCCTTAGAATGGCACACCTCTGGCAATCGAAATGCACTGCGTCATTATACGTATATTATTTACAGTGTTGCCAACACAGAGGTATTTGTAAACAAAGGCAAATTATTTTGATTTGTTTTCTTTGTCACACACGTTTGTGTCTCTCTTGCATAGACAAAAAAGAATAAAAGCACCGTAGTAAAAGATGTAAGCGAAAAACCTATAAGATTTTCCATAAACCCCATATGTCAAGAGATTTTTTATAGTTTAAGGTATTAAGCGTGTGTGTAAGCATTACAAGAACACAAAGGTTAACATTTTTAACACCAGACTAGTCACAGAACTTGTTGACAGACAGACAAGTGATCATGACCCAGAGTTGGGTCGTATTCGAATACCCAGTATTCTGAATAGTATTCAGAATACAATTTATCGGTATTCGAATAATATTCGAATACATTTGTGTGTTTGGTATTCGGCAGAATACTTTTTGGTTAGTATTCGGGATCCTGTATTCGAATACTTCAGAAGTATTCGACGAAAATTTTTTTAGAGGATTCGAATACCGGATCAGAGTACGAAAGTGGTGTAAGCAGTATCCGAATACCAAAATTGTTATGATTAGAATAACAAAAGGAAAGCAAAATAGGAAAAAATGAGGCAAGGACCTTTTTTTATTTTTTGGCTCTTCAAATTTAGGATTCTTTTTGTTTAGTAGTATTCGAATCTTTTCGTTTCCAGTATTCGAATACCGATTCCAGGTATTCATGAATACCGAGCATTCGAATACTTTTTTCTTCCAGGTATTCAAATATTCGGTATTCAAATACTTTTTGTTTCGGTATTCGTATTCGTATTCGAATACCGATTTTCAGTATTCGGCCCAACTCTGTTATGACCAAATGAAAGTAGTGTTAATAATTTAAAAAAATCCTCCCTTTTATTAGAACAAAAACGAACCCGAGTCTATCTTTAAAACCGTGATGCATTAGATATGCTAAATAAGTTTTCTGGCGCAGTTAGTAGACCTAGAGATAATATCTGGAACTAGCCAGGATAATTAAACACGTCATCAGTCACAGCTTATAAGAGAGTGTAAGCATATATTTGCATAAAACTGTTTTTCCTGCAGCAAAAAAAATATATAAATAATAAATTTATTTTAGAAGTTTAATTTATAATAAAGACAAAAGTATCGTTTTACCACAGACAGACAAAACAATGTAAGTTTTTCACTATAGGATTGGACTCTCGCTTGCTTAAAGTTAGTAAGCGGCAAACTATACATGCTGTTTATGTAACATACTTGAGGCACGCCGGCTCTAATAGTCTAAGATCCAAGTAGAAAGCACCCATCTGTTTACAAAATAAAACTATTTTATATCAGATACAGTATTTAAACAATGGTATTGCTATTTAAATTAAAAAAGAAAAATTCAAAATTTTTGACACAACCTATATACCTAATGTTAATTTATATTTTTGTTTTCACTACACTCTGCACTAAGATATGATAAAAATAGGCATTTTAAACCTGTGATGGGGGTAATGTGTCAAACGTTCGCCCCACCACAAATGTGTCATATACGCTTGCCAAGCGTATGCATGCCAACTCCTTCAATAATAGAAATTATTTTTTAACTGTAGATAAGTGTTTTTAATCTTTATCCTTCTACAATAGTGGTAAATAAAAATAATCAAGTAAAATTTTGACCTAATTGTTTCCTATTGTGTCCTCAATTTCTCCGGTTAAACAGGTTTTTCCAAAGCGCAGTTTATCATTTACCTCTGTTTTATATAAAAGTACAATAATATGGCATATTATGGTCCCGTGGCGTCGTCGTTTTTACATGCGTAACGATCACTTACGGTGTGTACTAAGTCCGAATCGTCGTCAATGCCTTTTTTTCTTATTATTTATTTTTAATTTTTACAGATGATGTAATGTTATCAACACTTTTATTTAGTTTTGTTATAATTCTTACGAAAAATAACATTTTTAGCTATTGTTCTCATGGGACAAGGAAAAACTGACTTAACTAATTACTATTATTTTATTGAGGGCATTGAATTGTTGCTAAATATACTAAATTTTATTACTATAATAGGCTTGTTCGTGCAGCGTTGGAAACTGTTTGCAAACCATCAGGTTCATGGGCATGAGATAAAATCCGTCGTATTTTTCTCGTGCGCTTGGTCTGATAGTTTGTAAATGGTTTCCAACTGCTGCGAAACAAACCTAACAATACACATTAATTGTCGGTTAACACTTAACATTTTTAAAGCCGCGTCGAACAATTGGCCAAACCTCCGTCCAAACTAAGGAACCTGTTTGCGCGCTCCTTTGACGCCAAAAACCTGACAAGCTCTGAATCACCGGCGAATCATTCGCCAAGCACTTAACCTTGAAACGACGCACAGTGCGTCGATATGTGTACAAAAATGCCGAAATCAATATTTTCATAAAAACTAAAAATGTCTGCCTTTTTACTTATAGATAACCAGACAATAACCATACAATTTGTTTTCTTTTTTTTTTGCTTTGCCAATATAGAAATATGTACCTTTATATGTGGTCCTTTTTATAATGCAAAAAGTGTCTTGCCATTTGATTTGTAGATTTGTATTTTAGAAAAAAATAAAATTTTTCATGTACGCTTTTTGTTAATGAAATTATTTTTTAAAAATCTTTCTTGTAATAAGCTTAATAGCAAACAAAGTTTAAGACTTGATATAGATTTTTAAAAATACATTGAACACTATATTTCTGTTTTTGGGGTCATTTTACTTGTGGACGAGGGAGCAAATATTTTTGTATTAATTATATAGCTGCAACTATTTATAAAATTGAAAAACCCAAGAAACAAATAAAAAAGTAATAGTAAATAGTAAATTAAACATCTTTTTGCTATTAAAACCTATAGAGAAAAGTTAGATTTTAAGAAAATTATAAAACCATTGTATAGTTAAAAACAGCTGGAATCGAATTGCTTTCTGCGAAACTGAAAATCTGGCAACATCACCGATATCCACACTGAATTCAGAGGATGGATTTATCCCGAGATATTTGAGCGTTTCCAAACTTTTTGGGCGCACTGTATAGGATCCTTTTTCTTAATTCTGTTAAAATATTGGTTGGTACAATGGTAAGGTTGAACTTTAGACAAATCATAAAAACAAAGTATTGTTGTTACATAGAAAAGAAAGTTTTTATACGATAAAACTCGTTAATCATCAGTTTTTATATTAAGAATTGACTATTTAACAATATTCTTGGTTTAAAAAAATAATTATCATGTGAATACTTAATGTGTAGCACAACCCTCATATATTGTTAAAAAATAATTGTTATTACTGGGGAGTTCGCATAAATACTTTATTTGCTGCTAGTGTGTTTATTACATATTTTTCTTTAATTTTATAATTAAAGCCATGGAAAATTGTTTAAATTAAAAATTTCAAAAAATTAATAAAATTGTTGGTACATCCTGTATTATTTAAACGTACATATTTTAGTACCTTCGTATGTTTTAAAAGTGTCTTCCAGTTTTATTTTTGTTTGTTAGGTTAACTTTAACTATTACTCGGCGGTTTTCAATTATTTTTATAAACCAAACCTCCGGACGGCGGTATCTACCAACAAACTAAGTAAAAATCGCCGGAAATACCAAATTAATTAACATTTTCGGAGGTTTTCATATACCTACGTCAATAGATAAAACCACGGTGGTTTTCTCCTTATAATTGAGCAAGATCGCCGGCGGTCGTTTGTTTTAAAGTTATAACACATTTTTTTGTTTTTATAAAACACTGGGAATAATTATTTATCATCAGTTAATAGGCCTCCTTAAAAATTATAAGGAATACTACGTTTAATAATAATTTAATAAATTTATTATTTTCGGAAATATGGCCCTCATAAGGATTTTTTAAATTAAACATCCTGTATATTATATTACTATTGCAAACATATTGGTTTTGGAAATTTGACCATTTAAATCTAAAAAAATAGTAGATTTATGTACGCACTAAGATTTGGAAGCTCAAACATATTTCCGAAACAATTTTTTTAATGTGGTAAATTTTTTAAAGGTCTTTAAAATGCTTTTTTAATGGTGATCCAATGTACAGGGCCAATACAAAACAAATCTTTAATATACAGGGCGTTTTATTAAGAAAATATTTTATTATGGAACTTCTGACGATGGCTAGATTTCCTAAACTACGAGTATGGCAAATTAAATATATAAAATGTGGTATTTTTTACTGCTTTTTAGGAGAACTTTTAATTGGTGATAAAATAAACAAGGTGTTATAATTATCAAAAAACTAAACTTTGTGTTATAAATTTAAAATAACAGGCAATGGAAAAAACAAGTATTTCACTAAATTCTACGTTAAAGTCCCTAAAACTTTTCTCTTTAATTTTTTTCTAGTTCGAATATCAAGCGATTTAAAAGTACCGTTGTTACTTTTAAAAAATACTCTGAATCTCCAAAACTAATTAAGTTAGCCATGATTTCTTTTAATCACTAAATTGGTTTCAAAAATCAAAATCGAAATACGCAATTAAATTTGTTCTAGCTCTTAAAGTTTTTGATATACCCTGCAACGTCAACGAAAAGGCGCCACCCTGTACGTTGTCCGGTATTAATTTTGCACTTCTAATTAGCAATAAAGGTTTTTGATTAATTAAAAAGATGATCACATCATTCGATTTCCTAATAGTGACTAATAGCAGACCTACTTTACATTTTCCGCAATTCAAACGTGACTAAATAACCTATATACACCCATATCTTCAATAATCAGTACTAAAAAGCATGGTCCTTCGAGAGCATGACAAAGTTGTCTGTTTACAAAATAACGTGTAATTTACTTTTTCCATTGCGTTATTTTCTCCATTACATCATTAGCATTGAGCCGGGACACGCAACGATTTTGGCGCCTCCATTGGGAAAAAGGGAGGTTTGACTATGCTTTAGCAATAGAGCAGGAACAAGTTTATTTCATTTTATAGAGGAAGGCGCATTATAAAAAGACCAGATACTAGAAAAAAATAGAAACCTTTCATATTATTTTTATGTGTTTTATATGAATTTGCAATATTACCCACATATTCTGGAACATATTGTTAAAAGGTTTAAAAGCTTAAAGTATTCCCATTGATTTTAGCTTAGTTGACGTGTACCCAGTCAGAAATATTCATTAAATTTATCTGCCCATAGAACACAAAACTCTTGTCTTTAGGTCACATTCTACACACTTTACAGAGTAACATCATAAATAATGCACATTTAGATCCTTAATGATCAGAAAGAGGCATTTTTCAGATCTTTAGGACTTCGCGCAGTAAACAAATAGGTGCGTTTACAAGCACATTGAAAAAAGAAAATACTTTGTAAATTTACAACAATTGACGCTGGTGATTTTTAGCCACCATTGGACGTGACAAAATTATAACTGACTTTGAAAAGTAGTTGTAAATTTACCCAACTTTTATGTAAAATTACACACATTACACCAAACATATAATATTAATAACAAAATTGCATGTTTAGTGTAATAATATGTATAAGTTATGTAAGTTTACACATATTTTTCACATACATTTTGTAAAAGTCTATTTTAATTTTGGCACGTCTATCTTTGGCTAAAAATAACCAACGTTAATCATTGCAAATTTACAAAATATTTTTGCAGTGCATGCGTATTTAAAAAGCCATGGACAAATACGAAAGTGGTTAACTTTCCCTCATCGTGCTTTCCGTACGTATGTACGTACGCACCCAGACAACGCATTTTATAAATTATGCCCGATTATACCGATAAACCAGTGGCGGCTCGCGGGTCTAAAAACAGGTGTAGTGCAGGAAGGGAAAAAAAGCGCATTCACCATTTTATCAAAATTGAAAATACTCAACTATCAAAAGTCTAAGTAAAAAGTCTTAATATCTAAACTTACCTAAATTTTATACACCAAATCAATCCTTCTATCTTTTAATGCAGCAAATTTATCAATTATATCTTCATAAAATGGTTGAGTTTTTATCAGTTCCTGTAGAAGCTCCTTTTGAATTGAAATATTGGCCAGAAGAAGATAAAAGTCTATCTTAGAGATATAGTGTTTCTTAAGAAAGTTTTTAAACGCTTAAGACAAGAAAAACTTCGTTCCACTGACACGCTTGTCGACGGTATCGTTAAAATTAGCGAAAAAAGTTTATACGCCTCAGTAAAAATGTCTTTATTTGCACCAACTTGTTTCACTAACTGCTGCAATGAAATATTTATAAAACGTTCATCAGCAATTATTCGGCATATATCTCCAATAAATTTTGAAAAGAATCAGTGGAAAAAGTTTGGTTATAACGGCCAAACTTTGCAGTATCAGCAAGACAAAGAAATTGTAGTTTGTAACAATCTTCGAATCTTACTTTCATTTTCATCAAAATATAATCTAATAATTTCTTTATGTGAAAAATCACTGTCGCAAATAATACTTAAACGGAAACAATCGAAATAATATGTGAAAACCAACGAACGACCAAAGCCTATTCTATCTTTTTAAGGCTAGCGATTTACGCAAGCAACACACCTGATACTCCCACCCGCTATCTTGACCGCCGGCAAGTATAGCGTTGTCATGGCAACGGAGCGTCAAAGCGTAAACAAAACCTCGCATGAGATGTATACTTCGGGCCGTTTTATATTTGCAATACACTTGCTGATTGCGGATTGCGATGTCGCGTTGCCGAAAGCGGAGGAAAGCGACTCGCGCCAGCGGTTAATTTATACTTATGCTAGATTTTTCATGGCGAATTTTACAAATAACGGAATAGAAATAAGAAAAATAAATTGAATAATAGTAATATGTTTTTTTATGTTTACTTATTTATTTTTGGGTGTGTGTGGCACTTCACTTACTACACCTGAATAGCCGCCACTGCGATAAACCATTCGGTAACCGCCCGTAAACATTCGATGACGACAAGAAAAGACTGGTATCCAAGCGCACAACCCCGTTTTTTCCAAAGAGAATGGAAAAAGAGAGAGAATCAATTGCTAATCAAAAAGGTGGCACAATTTGAACCACGTTTAATGTATCTACAAGTCATGCGCACAAAGAAAATTGCCAATATTTGTGCAATGCGTCTGACACACAATCCCGCTGTGTTCAGTTGACAGTCGAGCAAAGTAACGTTGTTAAAATATTGCTTTGATAATGTTAAACCACACATAA
Organism: Listronotus bonariensis; assembly: GCA_014170235.1. Classification (NCBI taxonomy): domain Eukaryota; kingdom Metazoa; phylum Arthropoda; class Insecta; order Coleoptera; family Curculionidae; genus Listronotus; species Listronotus bonariensis. The sequence goes on along the minus strand of JACEGR010000052.1, from coordinate 286,962 downwards.
ATTTATTACATTGCAAGTGCGTGATGGATATTTTTTAACCAAATAATTTAATATAAACCCATAGTTCATAGCAAAATCATGTTTTAACACAAAAATTAAATAGAGATTTAACATTGCCAATCGGTGGCCTAACATATCACTAGCTGCAGGTGTGTTCCACTTTTAAAAGGGTTGGCGAATGACAACTGTTCCTCTCCCTCTTCTATGCTCATTGGCTTTTTCGCCCATAAAACAAATTTTGTGTTTTGCGCAGGTTATAACATTCGCACTCCATCCAGATGAGTGCGTAACCTTCGTGAAAATAAACAGGTCGTAAGCTTGAATATTATCAGCATCAGCTGATGATCCACGCGCTATATTTATAAGGAGTTTGTATGATTTTACAAGTAGTCTATTATAAAATCTGGACACGCGGCAGCGCGTCGATTCAAGTTCAAGCGCGCCGAGTGTTAGATTACACGAACAACTTGGTGCCAATTTTGACCTCTTCATATCTCAAAACCTATTTAACGTATACACGTGAAACTAAGTGTGTTTATTTATATCCATAAGGACAACTAGAAGCCCAAATTTCATGAAGCTACGAAACGGTTATAAAGATATGAAGGTCCAAAAGTCGTCAGTTTTCCACTGACTGACTGACTGCCTTTCATATCGATCAAAAACCTAACCAACTTTCTGATCACCTAAAAAGATGAAATTTGAAATGCAGCTCGGTAATTTTGAATAGTTGTAGGAAAAAATAAAAAGAAAGTTAAGAAACAGGGGGAGTTAGGGGTTTCCCATACAAAAAAGATTTTTTAATTGTAGCGTTTAAACCGTTACAAGTAGATATTTAAAACTATTTAATATATTTTATTATATGTGCTTTATAACAAAAATAAATATAAAAATAAAATTTAATCAAAAAATAAGTTGTGTCCAAATATGTATGAAATCTTAAAGAAGGTTAAATTTGGCTTTCCAGTTCTTATTAGAATAAAGAAAATATATTTAAATATCTGGATACCTCTATAAAATGATTGATGTAGCGAAATCTATCTAAATCTTTTTATACCCCTACATCTCGCCAAAAGGCTATTCACACCTCATCTTGAAGGGGGAAGTGGGCAATTGCCCCATTGCCCCCTTCAACCTTCAATCTGCGTAGGGCTTTGCTATCAAGTACTCCTAAATGTATGTCCCAATTTAGAGATACATGCTAATAAAAATTATAAGTAATTTAAAAATTTTTGTCATCTTTTAAGAATCGGTGACTAGCCTTCTATACCTGTTGATAATACCGACGAATTTCGACTCCCAACGATTGCAACCGAGTAGTAAGCACCCTGTTTCTTACGTCACAATTTTTTTATCTTTGGACAAACCACGAAGGCTAAAAGCCTAAATACTAACGTACCGTGGGTGTCTTAAGCGAGGTAAGAGGGAGTTTGTTGACACGGGACTTAAATACTTGAAGATTTGGGGGAAGGAAAGACCTCTGCGGGCAGCAGGTTCCACAACCTAGAAACTCTAGGGATAAAAGAACGAACAAAGTGAACAGAAATGATCACATCTTTAGGGAGGCTTCGTTTGTTCGGTGTTTTTCTGGATCAACTTTAAAGATATTTAAAAATTTACACTTAAAAGCGTATTTTAAGCAAACTTTTTAAAAGAAATCCTTTTGTTGTAGTTTTTTTTAACATAATTAAACTAATTAAAATTGTAAAAAATACAATTACTTGTTACAAATTGGAACAAATTTGGTTGTTGCTGCGGTGGAGACATTCAATTCTTAAAGTTTCGCAAAATGCAGACTTCCACGACAATGTGAAAGGTAAACAACGCCAAAACTGTTCCCGATTTCAGTTGCTTTAGTGGAGAAAAAGTTGAAACTTGTTGACATTTGTTCCGCAATTTTGGAACTCGAAGCAACATCTAGTAACAAAAAGTTCCTCATTAATGCTTTGGTTACCTTTAGAAGCTTGCTTTCTATTTGGTTGGTTGTTTTATCTATATTTTTAATAGTAGAAGAAAACAGACATAACTGAATAAAATTGAGGACACAGTTTTACTCCAAAACTTCCCGGTCATTTAAACTTGACATTGTTTGTTTTACTGGAGCAGAAACATTATATACAATACAAGGTAATTTGTAATTTATGTCATTAAATCAATATTCATTTATACAAAAGAACGTAAATTAAAACTTATTTACACTGGTCCCCATGATTTTTTAACCGACTTCGGAAAGGGAGGAGGTTATATGTTTGACACCCATATTTTTTTATGTATTACAATTACTCCGTCGATTGTTGACCGATTTTAAAAATTGTTTTTTTATTCAAAAGAGTGAACTTCAGTCAGGATCTTTAAAGACGAAAGTATTAGACTTATTTTTTTATGCAAAGCTGCCTCTAGTAGATATAATGCTACCTATGCTGGATGTTTGAACAATCAAGGTAGTAAATCTAATGTCAAAATATTTTTATGTTACAGGTAAACTGGTACGTACTTTATATTTACCCACCTAACCTTACTAAAAATACAAGAGTTTTTGGTCAATAACCCTAAGTTTCTTTTGTCACCATGACAGTCACATAATCTTCATTATAACCAAAAATTGTAAAGAAAAATCAAAATTAAGTTATCCTTAAAAACCTACTATTTATTTTATTTTTTTTTATTTCTGTAATCGGCATTGGTAAGAACTACAATATGTTTGTATAGAGGGTGTCTCTAAAAGGTCTGTACAAAATGCAACCACAAATGTCTTGGACTAAAATACAACGATTTAACTCAATTTACCTTACAAGAACCAGGGTGTCAAAGTATTTATTTTATTTTAATTATTTTTAAATGTTTTTTTATTATAAAACATTTTTCCCAAACTTTGGTATTTAAAGGTTTCTTAGAGTTGAGAATCAAAATATGCTAATGTTTTTGTAGTAAAATGTAGAGGGAGCCACCTGCAGTCCTTTGCTTGGACTCAAAGTGTCATCACTTCTTTTGGTTCGGAATATTATAACTTTAGTTTATAATTTTTATTCTTATACGTTTTTTGCACAAAAAGGTATATTTAATAAATATCGCTACAAGCATCAGTTTCTGAAATATTTAGGATTAAACATTTTACTCCAAACCAATTTAACCATTACATTTATTAACGCTTTATCGAAGATCTGTGCAAAGTGGTACTAAAAATTCTTTAGACCAAAATACAATGATCTAATGCAATTTACCTTAGTCGAAATGTTGCTGGTTTGCAAGATACAGGGTGACAAATTTTCCATTTATTTTTTTACCTGGACGCCCTTAATCTTGCAAAAGATTAACTTTTTCACTACTAAGGGAACGTGGGTTAAATTGCTGTATTTTGGCGTAAGAAAATTGTAGTTACTATTTGTACAGACCATTTAGAGAAACCCGGATGTCCTAAATAGAGCGTAAAGGAATGCCAAAGAATTTTTTATGTGAAATAAAACGTTTAATCTAAAATATCTCAGAATCGATTGCTCGTAGCGATATTTTTCAAGTATACCTTTTTGGTGCAAAAATATAGGATATTAATAATAATACCAAGGCAAAAAATAATGACACTTTGAACAGATGCAAAGAACTTCAGGTTTCCTCTACATATAACAACAAAAATTTAAGCACCTTTTGATTTTTTACGGTAAAAACCCCTTTACTGTATTATGTAAAGAAAATTCAATATTAAATAAAATATTTATTAATAACTAATATTAAAATTTTGACACCTTGTATCTCGCAAATGATCAACTTTTGGACTTAGGTAAATTGTGTTAGATCGTCGTATTTTGGTCCAAGGTGTCTATGGTAGAATTTTGTTCAGACCTTTTAGAGAGACCCTGTGTAGATATTTGTGATCCTTTTTTATTATGTATGTAAAGAACATATCGTCGATTTAAAGGTAAAACTTACGAAGTGACCTTTTATGGTTTAGTGAATAACAACGACTTTATACAAAACTAGCTTTTGCCCGTGGCTTCGCACGCTTTAAAATCGGAGTAAAACAATTCCACTTCCCTATACCGTGAAGATTTTGGATATTAATATATACATATAAACCGTTCTCTTGAATCACTCCGTTTATTAAAGAAAACGTATTAACATTTGTTCAATAGTGATAAGAAACTTAATAAAAATATTTGGTACTCCCTGTATAATTGTTTTTTAATACTAATAATTATTTTGCAAATCTTTATATTTAAGCAATTTTGTAAATCTCTAGATGGTATAATAACATAGTTAGAATGCATTTTAGTTTTAAGGGTTTTTTATTATAACATTTTTTTGACCCACCCTGTGTGGCAATTCAACTTTTTTATAAACAATGGACACCTGTGCACAATTCTTATAAACACTTTTTTTTCAATTGAAAATTAACGTCAATATCAAATTTTTATAGTAAACTATTTTTTAAACACTCTGTATTTGTTTCTTTTTATTATTATACATATAACCCTTCCTCTTAAATGACTTTATCTACCAAAAAACAAAAAACTGCATCAAATCCGTTGAGAATAGTAACGTCAATATCGAATTTTAAATGTAATCTATTTTTCAAACACTCTGTATAAATTGTTTTGGATATTATTATACATATAAACCTTCCTTTTAAATCACTCTATCTATTAAATAATTAATAGTTTAAAAAACTAAAATAACACGCTTTTATATGCAACCGAACTAAAAATTAGAAAATAATTTTTCATTAAAAAAATATTGTCATTTCATAGTAAAAAGCGTGGGGTGCATTTTACTATTTTTTCATAACTTTTCCATCATAGATATTTGCAAATATAATAATTATAACATTTAATATATTTATCACCCCACGCTTTTTACTATGAAATGACAATATTTTTTTTAATGAAAAATTATTTTCTAATTTTTAGTTCGGTTGCATATAAAAGCGTGTTTTTTAGTTTTTTAAACTATTAATTATTTTTCATTTTTTAGTTTCTGCTACTCTTGACAAAATGGCGAAAAAATTTTTAATGAACAAGAGTGGCAAATTTTAAAATTTTTCCAACAGATTGCAACTCACTAAAAATTTCTTCTTCATTAAGTAGCAAAGTTTGAAATTTTGCCAACAGATGGCAATCCAGGCAATGTTTGGACCGTTGCCAATATATTGCAACCCACTAAAAAATTTCTTCTTCATTTAATAGCAAAGTTTGAAATGTTGCCAACAGATGGCAACCTAGGTGTTGTTTTTATAATATAATGGAATTTTTTTTCCTGGCGATCCAAAAAAGATAACGGGATACTGTTTGCAGATTATTGCATTGTCATGTTTCCTTAATACGTGTGCAAAGTTTCAAAGAAATCGAATAGCTGGAAGTTGGTTAAAATTAGGCTCAAAGATTCCGTTACATAGCCAGATAGTTACAACCCAAGTTAATAAAAAAGCGTGTTAACGGCATTTATTAACTGTTATTGTTCATAAAATTGAACACCAATGGTGCAACTAACCCAATTGTGTAAAGAACTTATTAATTTTTATTGTTCATAAAAATTGAACACCAATGGTGCAACTAACCAAATTGTGTAAAAACTAAAAAATTTCTTCTTCATTTAATAGCAAAGTTTGAAATGTTGCCAACAGATGGCATCCTAGGTGTTGTTTTTATAATATAATGGAATTTTTTTTCCTGGCGATCCAAAAAAGATAACGGGATACTGTTTGCAGATTATTGCATTGTCATGTTTCCTTAATACGTGTGCAAAGTTTCAAAGAAATCGAATAGCTGGAAGTTGGTTAAAATTAGGCTCAAAGATTCCGTTACATAGCCAGCCAGATTGATAGATAGTTACAACCTAGTTAATAAAAGCGTGTTAAAAACACGCATCAAAATTCGTTAGGTAATATCGAATTTTAAATGTACACTTTTTCTTAAACACTCTATATAATATGTTTTTTTTTGATATTATTGTACATATGAAACTTTTTCCTAAATCAGTCTTTCTATTAAAACACCGCATCAAAATCCGTTAAGTAATATCGAATTTTAAATGTAAACTATTTTTTAAACACTCTGTATATGTTTATTTTTTGACATTATTATTCATGTAAACCTTCCTGTTGGATAAGTATATCTATTAAAAAAAAACGTATTAAAATCCGTCAAGAAATATCGAATTTTAAATATAAACTATTTTTTAAACAATCTGTATATGTTTTTTTTTAACATTATGGTACATATAAAACTTCCTCTTAAATCACTTTATCTATTTAAAAAAACGCATCAAAATCCGTTGAGAATGGTATCGTCAATATAGAATTTTAAATGTTAACTATTTTTTAAACTCTTTTTTTTTTTAAATATTAATATACACATAAAGCTTTCTCTTGAATCATTGTATCTATTTTAAAAACCGCATCAAAATCAGGTAAGAAAAGTAACGTCAATTTCGAATTTTAGTTATAGTTCATCCAAGACAGCCAATCCGTTCCCACTTCGTTGGGCGTTAATATCTGAACGTTTTCTTTAATCATGGTAAAATATAGCCTATAACACTCCTCAATAGTGTAGCTTTCTGACTGTAAAATAATATTTATGATAGGTTTAGAACTTCCGAAGATTAGCGGCTACAAAACAAACAAACCCACAAACTCACAAACAAAGTTACAAACTTTACCTCTTTATATACAGGGTGCTTCAAAAGTAAGCGGCATCCTTTCAGGAGCGTAATCCTTGCATAAAAATAAGGCAAAAAGTTCCTATAAACATATGGCCGAAAATGCATATTAAGGGAGCTACAACCCTTTGAAAGTTACTGAAGAAATTAGGTTTTTATTTAATATCTTTATGATTAAAAATGGAAAGCATGTGACGCCCATGAATTTAATTTTTAAAATATTGAATTTAGAATCTTTATCAAATGTTTATGCTGTACACCAATTTTCAAAATTTAATTGTAAAGCGTTTAAAAGTTATTGAGTAAACATCGTCTTTAGGGTGTCCTATTCAAAGGGGCGTAGCTCCCTTAGGAAGCATTTTCAGACACATGTTTATAAGAACTTTTGTTCGTCTTATTAAAAGCTACAAAGCCTTTATTTTAAAAATTGAAAAAATTTTTTTTCAAATGAAAATAGGGGTCAATCCTGCATTGAAGTGTTTACGCGCGATTTTCTCGAAAACTATTGCCCCTAGCGACTTGAGGCAAGAGTACCTTTTTTGGTAAAAATCATTGGACTTTCAGAAAAGCTATCAAAAAGTTAAAATCTTATAAAGGGGAAAAGTTAGTGAGGGTTTTATTCCCTACACCCTTAAAAACCACCCCTTAGAAGCGTCAAGGCGAAAAATTGGTTTCACCATAAAATTGGCCACTAAAAAATATAACCTTGAAAAGTTTCAAAACTTCCTTTTTTAATCATAAAGATATTAAATAAAAACCTAATTTCTTCAGTAACTTTCAAAGGGTTGTAGCTCCCTTAATATGCATTTTCGGCCATATGTTTATAGGAACTTTTTGCCTTATTTTTATGCAAGGATTACGCTCCTGAAAGGATGCCGCTTACTTTTGAATCACCCTGTATTATACAAAATTTGTGATCAAAGAAAAGTAAACCTTTTTTACGTATAATATTTAAATGAAGATCTATTGATGTCACAAAATGTAACTTATCAACTTTTACTGTAAATAATTAAAAATTTTAATGTAAGCGACTTTAACATTTAAACCGGCGATATTAAGGGTAATTCTTAAACTTTACGCATAAACTCTCAAGGGCAAAGAGTAATAATTAAAAAAATTGTTAACAAAATATTTTTAGTTAGAACAATATTTAATTATTAAAAACAAAGAAAGTAAATGGGCGCACTAACCTTACCACAATAGTTTTTAATTTCACAGTCACACAAAAAGAAAAGGTGCTTGCCCAAAATACTGACTTTAATGTCCTTATGTTTTTTGGGTAGCTGAATTTGAATATAAGGTCGATTTGACCCCATTAGGTCAGAGTCAAGGTCAATTTAGGGTCAATCACAGCCCTACAAAAAGAAAGTTGAAGGTCCGTTGACTAGACCATGGTATCTTCATGTTTTTGAATCCGAATCAATGGTCAGTTTGACTTCATTAGGTCATAGTCAAGGTCATTTAAGTTCAGCGACACAAAAACCTTAAGATATAATTGTGGTCTATTTTCGATAACTTCTGATCATTTGACCGTGATATGACCTTGATCTTGACCTATTGGGGTCAATTTGACCACGGAATCGGATTCAGCGAACCCAAAAATATAAAGATACCATTATTGTGGTCTGTTTTTTGACAAATTTTTTATGATTTGACCCTGATATAACTTTGATCATGAACTGATGGGGTTAAACTGACCTTGGATTCGGATTTAGTGACTCTAAAAACATTCGGATATCACTATTGTCGTCTATGTTCAATAATTAAGGATCATTTGACCTTAAATAACCATGACCTGATGGAGTCAAACCCACCCTAGATTTGGCTTCAGCAACCTCAAAAACAAAGTTGCCATAGTCGGTCTTTCGAAGCAGCAACTTTTTTTTGGGAGGGCTGTTTTATACGTACATTCTGTATAATAAAGGAATAAAAATACTATTTTTCAATAGCTGACGCCTTTAGTTAAAAATAAGTACCTGTGTTTGATATCGATAAAGTAAATTATTTTCGACAGAAGCAAGTTTTTGTGTAGTGGGGACATCTAATCATAATTTAGATTATTCTATCACAATTTGCAATAAAAAAATGTTTCTCGATTTTTTTGCAAATTTATGCTTAATAAATTAGCAAGTAGTAAAGGAACTGAAGCATTTCACCTGGCAATTTTTCGGTCCTGTTGTCTAAATTAATTAAAACCCCAAAATAAAATTGACCTTCACCCTTGTGCAATTCCCTTTAAACACGTATTAGTTATACATCCAAGAAGCTTATCCAATTTTAAATGCCTAATTAAAAAAAGAGCTTTAGGTGAAAAACGATTATTCACAATTTCATAGTTTTCACCCTTTTTTGAATCCCCCTTTAAAACTCCGAAAATACTGAAGATGATGAAAAATAGATAAAGCTTAAAAATGCAGCCTTTTAAATTACTAAAATTTTCTGTGTACAGATTTTCCGTACAGTGAAAATTTGGCAAGATGTAGTTGTTTAAAACCTCTATTTAGTTTTAGTTTTACTTACAGAGCCCTCGTAGTTCTTAAAAACTCTACAAAAACCGAAAAAATACTTCCTTCATCATTAAAAATAAAGAAGATACGTTAAAATAAACAATCAACTTTTTCTTGGATAAAAATTAAAAAAGGCCACTTTCGAGCATAATAATCTACATATTATTTTTAACATTAGGCATTTTAAATTGGTTAAACTTTTTGTGCGTATTATTTATACATGTATAAAGAGAATTGTAAAAGAAAGAAGGTAAGCCTTAATTAGGGGGTAGTTAGGGGCTGTTTTTATTGATTTTGCATCTTGACGAAAGAAAGCTGACAATTAACCGGACCGAACCTACAATTATCTTAGTTTCTATTAATCTTATTATTAATTAATTTATAAAATATAACAAGTTATTGGCGAGAAACCCATTAAACCGTTGTTTTTTCCTCGAAAATTTTACTTGCAATCGCAAATTAGTGTGTAAAAACAATGTACAAAACATTTTTTGGTAAAAATCACCTTTTTAATTAATTCCTGTTGTTAAAATGTAATAAAAAATTTCCACCTCTCAGGGGCTGTGGCAACCACCCCTAGAGATTTGTAATCTTGGGCTTTTCCCTACCTTCTGTTAAAATTTCAAGACAATCCATGCAGAACCAAAGAACTGTTAAGTTTTACCTTTTTTGTACTTTATTTCCTGTACTAAAGTTAACAACCTGAATCTTTTATTGAATATTAATATTATTTTGGTAGCTAAAATTTTTTGTGTTGCTCTATTATTCCGTATAACTTTATGTGTCTTTTCAAGCGCGAAGCAAATTACTTTACTAATTTGCTTTCCTGTATTCAATCAAAAGAAACAGCATGGGGTCCTATATTCAGGGGAGTTTTAGCAAGTAGAAAAAAAGGTTATTTAAAAGATATTTAAGGTCTAGAAAACCGTAATTTTAATTTTAAACTGGTATAACATGAACAATATAAATTAAACATTGTGTCTGAAAGGTAAGTTCATAAATGGCGACAGAGGGAGCAAAAATAAAAATAGTAACTTTTAAACAGGGTGATTCAAAAATCGATCACGAAACTGAAGGGGTGATTCTACTTAACAAAATAAGGGTAGAGCTTCATATATATTTTTTTAAATGTCATTCGTTTTCGAGTTACAAGCCGTCAAAGTTAAATTTTTATTTTGGTTTTATCGTCATATTGCATTTATTTTTTAACCAATCCAGTTGATATTTGGCACACAAATCGAACTTTGCAGTTTCTAAAATTTTAAGACAAAAGTACTTTTTTAAATACCACAGAGGGCACTTTACCTAAAACTTAAAAATTTCTTTACATTATAATTTTCGCCATAACATCAAAACTTTTTTTTTTAAGTTTTAAGACCCCGTAGTTTAAAAAACTAAGACGTTTAGGACATAATATGTTTATATAAAGTTTTTTCTGTTGTAGAAGCGTCCCGTAAAATTTGTGGGTTGAGTTACTGGACACCCTGTATGTATGTAGGTAATTTGATTGAAATTGATGAAAACTTTGATGTCTAATGGTGCCTAAACGGTAAGGTTTATCGACATTATTAAGGAGTACCTTATTTTTTAAGTTTTTAATTGTCTATAAAATGGCGCCCCCGCTTTGCGATATCTGTCAAAATAAAAAGTTATAATGTAAACAAATTTTAGATTTTAGGTAAAGTGCCCTCTAGCGGTATTTAAAAAAGTACTTTTGTCTTAAAATTTTAGAATCTGCAAAGCTCGATTTGTGTGCAAAATATCAACTGGATTGGTTAAAAAATAAATGCAATATGGCGAAGAAACCAAATTAAAAATTGAACTTTGACGGCTTCTAACTCGAAAACGAAGGACATTTAGAAAAAATTATATGAAGCTCTACCCCTTATTTTGTCAATTTATACCTATCTATATTACCTTCTTAAGTTTTGTTTTGTGATCGATTTTTGAATCACCCTGTATAAACAAAAGTTCTATCGCGTTTCGTAAGGGAAATTTTTTTTTTCCACAAAAAAAAAAAAAGAATACCCCATTTAAATCGATATCTAAGATTGATTTTTATATAGTCGCATTTTAAATCCACACATACTAGCCATTTTATGTAATGAAAAATCAATTTTTTAAAGAAAATCAATAAAATGTGGTATTATTATTTAAAATGGTGTTTGTGAGCTTCGTAAACTTCATAATGCAAAAAAGTCTGTTTTTTTTTAATATATAATTTTACCATAGTTTAATTATTTTCTCAAACAAAAACTGAATTTTTTATTACATACAAAATGCTGGTATTTGTCTGAATTAAAATGCTATTTTATGAAAAAAGGGTCTAAATTATCGATTCGAATAAAAGATACCTTTTTTGTAAAAAAGATGAAGGAATCAAACGGTAAAAGCAAAGTGTCAAATTTGTCACATCTGCCAAAAATGCATAGATAAAATGGAAAAAAATCGTTGCACCCTGTATAATTCCTACTAACTTAACAGACGCTTACGTATGGAAAGAAGACCTAGTATGATATTATTTAGCTGCTTAAATATCATTGGTACTGTGGCAACACTTTAAAAGCTTTCACTAAAAAGTTTTTTTTTTTATACCAACTCTAAAGCTCAATATCCTAACAAAGCGCAATAAAACTTTTTTTAATGAGGTACTAACATTATTTTGGCCCTCCTCACTCCTATCATGTATGCCCCTACCTTTCCAAAAACCCTGTATTTAAAACAATTTTTGTGTTAAACGGTTTTATTGTACTAAAAGCTAAAAAATAATTCGATTAGTCCTAGCTACCAGATCGCACCAATCTTCTCGTCAATCTGGGGTATTAATCAGACAAATAATAAAATGGTTGAGCGTAGCGTATATTTAGACTAAATATTATGATACTTTTACGTGCCACACGATTTTAATATTTGCCTAATCAATACATTACATTAATGAGAAGATTGGTGCGACCTGATAGCTAGGACTTACTAAATTATTTTTAGCTTTTAGTACAATTAAACCGCTTAACATAAAAGAATGGCTTTATATTTTTTTTTTTGTTATTTCTATTGAGTTCATTTAATGCGTCACTATAACTAACTAACCACAACTAACCCACAATAAATTAGCTATTTGTCTGATAAAACCCCAGATTTATAAAAAAATTGCGATCTTTTAGTACATAACCTACATCGTTTATATTGTAATTAAACCGTTTAGTATATATTTTTTATATAATATTTTTTAAAGTTTTTGGTTTTGTTGTTAGGTAATATGTACTTGTCATTCTGTTACGTTTATTTAATTCAGAATAAGCTTCTATTCTACCAATGAAACTCTTTCATTTAGTATTAATATTGAAGTAGTTGTGAAAAAAATATTTTATTTGCCATTTGTGGCGGCGGCCATCTTGAATTTAATTTTTTAATTTTAGTGAGCTATATTCTACCTATCAAGCTCTTTCATTTGATATATATATATATATATATATATATATATATATATATATATATATATATATATATTGAGGTTATTTTGAAAAAATATATATTTCGCTATTTTGTAAAAGCAACCATCTTGTAAAGGCAACCATCTTGTATTTAATTTTTTTATAGGAAGCTCCATTTTACCAATCAAGCCCTTTTATTTACCACCCATATTGGGATAGTCCTGGAAAACATTTGTAATTCGCCATTCTGTGGTGGCGGCCATCTTGGATTTTAATTTTGTCATAGTGAGGTCCATACCCATTATGAGGTTGTTGTAAATAATATGTAATCAACCATTGTGTATCGATGGCCATCTTGGGTTAACCATGATAAAGAATGTATTGTATTGTATTGTCATCAAGATTAAGAGTGTGTATTATATCAAATTTCATTTCGATCCATTGTCAAGAAGGTGGTCAAATTCCTAGTATTAAATTATACCCTAACAAATAACAAATAAACTGGTTAAGCTAAGTAAAACAGTTTAATACCTAATTATATATCTAAGTAATACTTTCATCAGAAAAAAAAGTTGGTTTTGGTTTTCTCTAAATCGTTTACTATTTTTACCGATTACGGAAAAAATTATTTCGGATGAATGTTTTAAATTTTAAATATTAGAAAAGTTTTATTAAATTTTCCTATTTTTACTGTAATTTTTACTTTTTTTTCTTTTTGTAAATTTTTAAATTTGGGTATCGTAACTAAACTTTTTACAAAAAGGAGTTTTTTTACTCCACTAATTTTTGTTTATCATATTAACTAAAGAAGATTCTCTGATCTGGTACAATTTGGGTAAAGGAGTGTCATCCAAAGTAATTTTTTGCATACATTTTTTTATCGTCACGTGGCCTAGTGCTAAGGAGGTGTCATCAAATTTTTATCAAATGGAAAGCGGCCACAGGTAGTACTTTATTTTTAGGACCCTTTTTTTTCTACGTAACACCGGTTTGTTTTAAAAAATCGTAAAAGCCATTTCAGACTTTGAATCGTTTAAAATTTGGCTTAAATATCAATGCCTTGAAAACGAAGTGCTACATAACACTTTTTTCCTAAAAAAGTTGATAGTGCCCTCTTGGCACTTGACTTTTTTCTTTAATGTACTGTCGTGTTCACAAACTGGGACATTAAAATTGGTTTGGATTTATTTGCGCGAAAATTGGTGTTAATTCTTTTCTTTTATATCAAAAAATGTCTTTAAATGAATAAAAAACGTATTGATTTCTATATGATATATGACTTGTTTAAGTATGGTCTACAAAATTGGTTAATTTTTATTGTTAAAAGTTTATCATTTTAATGGTTTAAAACCTTAATATATTACGACTTGTTTTGTATTTAGAAAAAATCCTAATGTTAAGTGACCGAATTAAAATGTATATCCATTTGAAAATTCCCAAAATGTATTTTTTTAATTCCAAAAATGTATACTTTTTTATAATGGGTGTTCACGTTTTAAAGTTTTATTCCTATTTTCTATTTTTAAATTATAAATTTTGTTATTACAGTTACTGGACCCCCTATATACATATACAAATTTATTTTTGTTTGGATAATAATTATAATTTAGCGGTTTGAAAATGTGTATATGTATGAAGGCAAAAACTCCCATTTGTTATGTGATACAAAGCACATTAATTTGAATACATCGGAAAGGGGCTGAATGACACCTGAATTTTGTGAAAAACTATTTTATTCAAAGCGAATTTTCTAAGTTATATATAGCTGTATATAGCTGACCTAATTGGCCCTTGAAAATAATTAGAAATGTGGATCAAGTTCACATTCTGTTAGAAATATTTAAATAATTTTGCATAATGTGGGTTTCTTGGTTTTTGACTGTAATTTTAAGCACATACCTACCTAAAGGTAAATACAGTCGCGGAAGAAAAATTTCAAGAAACTTTTTAAACGTAGGATATAAGTAATAGTACAAGATCCGGTATATAAATATTATATTATCCTTTTTCTGATGAAATATTTTTTTTACTGTAAAAGTTATTGATAAATAAAGATTCGGGGATGGCAAACCATATCCTGGGCTAATATAGAGTAATTAAAAATTTAAAAAAAAATGATATGAATGCCGCATCATTTTGGTTATTATTAACAAACAGATCGCAATAGCTGATTTTTTTAAAATTTGGTATTTTTCGGTTCTTATTCTCAAAGAGTTTGGTCGAAAATGTTTTGTTCTCTATATATTAGTCAAATGGGAACAGATGAATAACCTAAATTCATCATATTCCCTATTCTTTTTGCACGCAATTTTGAGTTTTTCATTAAATTAGCATTTAAAATTTAATTTTTATCTCTTTCAAAAACATTTTATTTTTAAATTGACTTTTTTAATAAAAATGCATTTCTTTACTTTTAATCATTTTAATCGCAGCAGCATTGGCGGCTTTATGAGTCCAATAATATGTGGGTAATCTTTTGGATTTATATAAAGCACTTTAAAATATTTAAGTTAATGTGACAAGTTTTTATAAAGTATTTTCCTATAGTCCTTTACAGAGATATGTGCTCTTTAAAGACGATACTAAAATCGTTTTTTTAAATAACTTTCTAGTATTAGGAAATATTTTTTATGTGATCAAAACCAGTAAAGACTTCTTAAAATTTTATCCTTGTAAAACATTTGCCCTTATTAGTTCTAAAAAAAGAAATTTTCTCTTCAAAACAAAAAACAAACTAAATGAAGAAAAATCAACTTGATACAAACTTTCTTTTAATAAAGACATTTCTAAAGTCGTCTTGATTAGGTACCTATAAAAATAAAAACAAAACTGTATTTCTGCAATCTCGACATACCCTCTAATAACTTTTAATTGATGGCATTAAAATATTTGTCATTTGTAATACAATACAAAAAATTTAGGGCAATTATAAACTCTATAAATAATAAAAAGTAAAATATCCAAAATATACTTTAAATAAACATATGATTTTAATGCAAAATACTAATAACTTGCGTGATGCGGCGTTCAGCTGGAAAACAAAAATGGCTGACTTTTTATTTTTATTGGCATTGACAACTCAATAAATTAACAGGAAAACTGAGCGCGTTTCGTTTTATGCAATATAATTTTGAAAATTAAAAATTAATTTATTTTTTGATCCCGAAAATCTCGGGATTAAAGCCATTTAATTCCGAAGATTTCGAGACTGTAAAAGTTGCGGGATCCCGGGCTTTGAGATCCTGGGATTATATGAACTGAGAACGAACTGGGATTGTAGGTACCGCTAGTATGAATCGCGCCTAAACGTTATAATGAAAAACATTTTTTTTTCAAATTAATACCCCGTAGTTCAAACACTAAGACGTTTAGAACATATGTTCATAAGAAGTTTTTTTCCTAATTTTTATTGTAGAAGCACCCCTTAAAGTTTGTCGGTGGTTAAGTTACTGGACACCATGTATATTTATAGTTTATTATTTCAACGTTTGGAATTTAATGTATTTTTGGTCTAAATGTTTGATATGTTCCGTGCTAAACATTCATTTAAACTTGGTTCTAAGTTAGGATCATTTAATAATTTGCTCAACATTGCAATTCTAAAAGTGGAAAACTTGTAGTTTACCTTTATACCAGCAAGAGAGAACGATGAATAATTTGCAATTTAAATTTAAACCGCGTGATTAGGATAAAGATGGTATATTTAATTCTAAATAAAATAAATAACAATACAGGGTGGCCATTTAAAAACGAAACAGAGCTAGCTTTGGACACTCAAGGTCATTTAAGAAAAACCTTCGAACCTCATTTTGAAAGTCTCTTGACTCTGATTACAACTGCCAAGTTTGATGTATCCGCTGTTATTTCTGTTCGTATGATAGCTTGTCAAAATTTTGATTTTTATTTTTTTAATGTATATTATTAATTTACCTGTAAGAGCAAGATACTTTATACTAAGGAAATATAATTAAAGTTAAACCATCTTTAAACTGAGATTGAGATATCAATTAATCTTTCTAGCGAGGGTGTGATTCACCCTTAAATTTTAGGGACGAGTAACATCTTCGACCAATATATTATTTTAAAAATTGTTTACCCTTTATTATATCCCTTTAGTTTAAAGTAGTTTGCTTTTACAGGTAATTTAATATTATACTTTAAAAAATAAAAATCAATATTTTGAGAAGCTGTCATATAATAGAAATAATAGTAGAGACTTCAAACTTCGCCGTAATTAGAATCAAGAAACCTTTAAAATAAGGTACCACTTGTCCCCTCTTTCCATTTAAGGTGTTGGGGGTGAGTCTCACCTCTGCTTGAGGGTTGCAGTTCAGGGGGTGAAAGTAGCAAAAAATGTTTTCCCCTAAAATTAAAAATTGACGGGTCCGAGCGTTTTTCCTTTACCCAATCAGCACAGTACGTACAAAATACGTACATTTTACATCCATTTTACGTCGTTACGTCCAGAGATCCAAAATGTACGTTTTATGTATGTACTTTGAAGTACGTACATTAGACATACATTTTAGAACCATTTTACGTCATTACGTCCAGAGATCTAAATTGAACATCTTATGTACGTATATCTAATACGTCTTGTGTATGTACTTTAAGATACCACTTATATACGTTCATTAACATCCTATAAATACAGTGTGTCTAGGTAATTAAGTAGACGTCATATGGAAAAAATTTATATTATTTATTTTATGAAAAAAAATATTCTTTATAAAAAGTTTTGCATAGTCGAAAACCTACAATAAAATTATCAGATATCGAATTGTGTCGGTCGTCTACGAGGTCAGGCCAAAAATTTAATTTTTGCTCAAGAGGAAAGTACCTGTATTTTTTCCTAATATCTTAAATTATTATGTTTAGAAATAAAAATAACTTTCAAATATACAATTTTGTTTATTTCTAAAAAAAAGATTTTTCAAAAAATTCAAATTTTAGAAAGTCCAATTTTTTGGCTCAATTCTAGCTTACTTCAATAATCAAATAGAATGTACATACGTAATACGTACATAGTCAAAGAAAATGTACGTACGTAAATAATACCTACAGTACGTACGTACATCAGACGCAGTGGCGCCTTTACCAAAAGACTGAGTAGGCTGAAGCCTATGGCGGCATTTTTAGGGGGCGGCAGACGTTGTTTAGGGGGCGGCAGATATGTGTTATGAAAATTTTGTCGGATTTCGAATTCAATTAATGAAAGTGAGGACCTTTTTTTTTTTTGCTCTTCAAAAATATTTCTGAAGGAACAAAGAAGAACAAAGGGGCGGCGAAAATAAAATAGCCTATGGGCGGCAAACATGTAAGTGCGCCTCTGATCAGACGTACAATATGTACGTACAGTAAATGTATATGTTATATCCTAAAGTTACGTTTGTAAGACGTACATAAAACGTACATTGGCTGATTGGGAAATAACTTAAAGCGCCCAAAACTAGCTCTATTTCGTTTTTATATGGCCACCCTGTATATTTATTATTAGTAGTAGGAAAAAGTCGAATGGTAACGGACACCTTAGGCTTTTTGCCTCTAAAATATTTGGGGATAAATGTAACTAGTCAGAAAACTATGATCAAACAGCTTAATGATCATTAATTTACAAAGCAATAAAAAAAAATTAAAAGTGCTAAACAAAAATAAAACACATTTAATTAAGAGAGGATATTTTTTTAACGGAATATGGTATCGGACACAAAATATAATTTTAATAAAGAAGGTAATCTGCCCTTATCGATTAGCCTACAGGACACAAAAGTTACATGAAAAAGAGCACTTCCCCTTTGGCGGCATTAAAAATTTATTGATGGATTGAATAAGTAATTTTTTAAAAGACTGCTAAGCTTATTGAAAAAGAGATTAATTTCTTTCTTTGTAAACTAACTGCTCTCTATAAACTGGTTTATTTTGAGACTCGTAAACTTAAATTTGTATTCGTTTTTAAGAATTGAAGTCTTTAACAGCCATTTTTGTAATTTTTATTAAAGCGGGGTTAATTTTTAGTTTTTCTGTAAAGTTAAAAACAGGTTTTAAGAATTCAGTTTTGTAAAGTGGCTTATCTAAATTTTTAATATCATTCCTCAAAACAGGTTTCTGTTTCTCGATAAAAGATTTTTGTAATGTTTTTTTGTGTACGGTTTTAGGATTAATTCTTTAGTATCCCTAAGATTTTTACTCTATATGACCTAGGCTACTATTGGAACAGAATAACGCCTACTTGCCACTTCTGCAATTTCACCACCTGATACTTTATCTACAGCTAATACCATATCCTCTTCATTTAATTTTTTTATTTTACCAATTTTTTAATAATAATAATTTCATGAATAAACAAAATATTGGCCTGTCCGATACTACCCAGAAATATAATGTTTAATTAAAAAATGATAATTTCAATTTAATTGGATTTAGGATAAAAATATTTCCAGCTGAAATTTTGAAGCATAATATAATGATAATGTTCTAGCTACAAATAATAAAAAATAATTTTATTTACTTGTAGCTACGTAATGTCTTTGCAAACTTTTTTCTTACTGGAAGAAACACTAAGAAAATAGCAAAATACAAGTTAATTCTCGAACCATCAGATGAACAATGGCGGCTTTTGGTAAAATTATTTTTATTGTTAATTTACTTGGCCGCACTAGCCAGACGGTGTTCTTGCGGCTACAACTATAAAAACACTTGTCCGATACCACACGCTATCCGAAGCCAGGAGTTTCCCTGGTACTAGTAAGAACAGGGTGGTTCAATTTAATTATTCAACATTGGTGACTATGCACGGAAAAAAATCTGGTAAATCTTCATGCAATTATAACCTACACAGTTACAATGTGTAGCACTATAGGCCCCAGGTACACGTTGTAGTAGAACTCGCAGGGCCGCATCAACTGTTTGGGGCGCCCTAGGCTGGAATTCCCGGAACGCCTATTGTTAAGATAAATACCACCAAAAAAATCAAACTTTACAAGGCAAATTAATCACCAAAAATCCCAACCCGACCTAAACTTTTTAAAAACTCCCCTGTCTGTCGCCTATTTTTTTATGGCGCCCTAGGCTATAGCCTTGTCAGCCTAATGGTTAATACAGCACTGAGAACTCGCTCCGTTTTTGTAGCAAATAATGTGCAGTAGTATTTAATATTTTTGTAGCAGAACTTCATGTTATCGTTTTCAGTACTACTATTATGTAGTCAAGATTCATATTTGGTTACTGTTGTTAGTTACTATTATTCACTTACAAAACTTTAGGACTCGTTTATTTTGATAACAGAAATGACAAAAATTATACTTAGAACGTCAATTATATCACATATTTAACACAAATTTTGCGCTACACTCTTATAGCACACAACGCCATTCGATTTTTTTCCGTGTGTTATTAGACAAAATATAAAATTGTTTAAATAAAAAGACTATATAAAAGCAGCCTTTTTAAAGCTTAAAAAAATGACTCATATGATCACATCTCTGGGCACATTGAGAAAGATACCTAGTAAGCAACTGTAGTTACTGACTATTACACCAATAAAATACATGTTTTTTAACAAAATATTATTTGGCTTTTCTCTAAAATAAAGATACTTTGTAATTTTTTTAAATTAAACATTTTATTTACTTATTATGAAGAACTATTTTGCAGTTGCATATGATTATAAAAGTTAAGTTACTTTAAAAGAAATAATTTATTAAATTATTTAATATAAAATGATTATTTAAATTTAGATTTCATAAAAAATTTACCAACTATACAGAGAAGGTTGTAACCCTAAAAATAGGTTTAGGGACGACATTATTTTATTAAAATCCAATAAAATAAGATCCTAACGATATTGCTGGACGTAAACTGATTCCTTGGTCGCGACTCAAAAATGTGGAAACCTTTTTTAAAAAAAATACCGTATTTTAAGTAATTTTTTTATAAAATCTAAATAAAGATACTCATTCTATAATAAATTGAATAAAAAATTAAAGTAATTTAAACTTTTATTATATTATGCAAGGGCAGAATATTTTTTAATGATATATTAAAAGTTTAATTTTCTCATAATTTTTATTAAATATCTTTATTTTTTGTAGAAAAGCCCAATATATAAAATAAATATTTTTATTCTAGGGAATAGCCTAATATTATATACAGGGTGTATTTTAATTAATGGCTAAAAACACAGGATATGATTTCTTTGCTTATTTTAGAAAGCAATGTTTATATAAGCATATGTCCTTAACCTCTTAACTTTCGAGATACAGTGTTAAAACTTAAAAAAAAATACTAACTCCTATAAAAAATTGTGTTTACGTGTTTTTCTCAATTTAAAGTGCACAAAGTATTAAAAAAAAACTTTCTTTATGACCAATCCTAATTCCTAATTAAGGCATTTGCGTCTTGAAAAGAATGATGGTTATGTAATGGCTTGCAAACGTTATTTTTGACATAAAATTTAAAATTAGTCAAAAACGATGGGACTTAGGTATAGAAAATTATACATGGGGTTATAAAAATACTTTATTATATTGAAATCATAAGATCCTGACGTAAAATTAAACTAAATAAAAATAGTTCAAAATGACGCACCACTATTAATTACTAAAGTATTTGATCCTATAAGGTCTAGGCCAAAACTAGTCAAATTACATACCCGCCACTGTCAGCCAGCTCTTTATATCATTTGTTATGATTTTGTGAATATTATTACACATTTTTTATTTTCGCAAAAAAATCACATTATCTTCCGATAAAAATACATTAAACTTATAAAAGTTATTCGTACACGCACTAATTGTTAAATTACAAACAATTTCGCACAAAAATTGAGTTGCAAACGGCCAATAAAACAATACCAGATATTACCGGAAAAATACGTTACAAGTACGTTATTTGCAGCTCTATTCTTTCGTTAACAAAAAAACATAATTAGTTATGAAATTGTTACAATATATTTTGGCATAAACATCCACAATTGTTGTTTTTATTTGTTGTTTGAAACTTAGAATATTTTATCCGTGCCTTCAATCCGCTGGTGGCTGGCACTGTCATTCCCCGTGTTCTGTCCGATGTTGCCACGTTATAAAATACAAATTCATTTGTGACATTTAAAAATTTCATTGTCTTTATTTTTTTGATTATTTACCAAACCCTTTTCGGCAAGCCCTATCTCTTTCCGTTTTTAACAACCTAGCGCTTGACTCCACCCGACTTCGTCACGAGTGTAAGCTCCACCAGGCTGTATAAACTTAGTAGCAATAGGACTCTCTTTAGTTTACACTTGAAAACGGACATATATAGGACTGTCCAAAACGCTTTGTGAATAATCAAAAATTTAGACAATGGAAAACCAATATTATTTAAATATCACTACCGAATTATTAGCTACCACATTCAGACACTAATACATTTAAACTTCGTCCAAACATTTCGGTAACGACAGCTATTGTTTAACATATTAATATTACGTTATTTTGTAGGTTTTAATTTAATTGTTTAGCGGGTTGTATTTAATAAATATGTAATACTGTAATTAAAAGACTGGATAAGAAGTTTGACAAGTAAGGGGGCTAAAAAAATCTTTGTTATTTTACCTTTACTACTGTTATTTTAAAGTTTTAAACGTATAAAATAATGTTTGGCAACATCGCAAGAAAGATGTGAGTTCTAAACAGCTGTTTAATAAATATTCTAAATAATAAAGGTTAACCCAAGCAGGGAAGTTGTAAACATGTGAAAAAAGGTATTTTGCAAAATTTAAAAGAAGTTTAAATTTAACAAAAAAAAAAGTCTATACTCTATCCAAGTCACTCATTTCAATATATTGTGAACACCCTGTATAGGGGGTATGTAAGTTTTAATAATTTTAATATTTATTTAATTATTTTGACAATTGAAAAAACACATCCTAAAGTAAAACATATAACAATTTAAAATAATGCCAAAGCTTAACCTCGAACCGGCAAGGTAAATTTCTAGGTCGAACAGGCAAGGTCGTAAACGTGCTAAGTCACCAAAAACCGAGTTCAACTTTGTATATAAATACAGTTACCTAAGAATGCGGGGAAGAATTTGGAAGGAAGAAATTAGAAAAATATTAGATAAGAAGTAGGTTGTAGAAGTGAAGTCAAGAAAAAAGTTAAAGTTTTAGTTAAGCCCCCGTACGGGCTACCTCTAGTGGGGGTATGCCCGTACTAAATTTAGTTAGTTCGTGTAGTCTTATAGTGAAAGAAAAAGGCAGTTTTTGTCCACCGGTCTCATGGTCCCAGGAAGATAGTTCATATGGTATATTTGTCCAAGTGACGTCAAATAGCCCTATGTATTTCAAAATTATACGTCACAATATTAAAGTATTTTTATAACACTCTATAGAATATCTTAAGAATTTTAAGCGATATCTTAAATTTAAATAATATATAGCGTGTTCCTTTTAAAATAAAATAGTTAAAATAAATTACGCCGTTTATCCCCCACTCACTTTATAATTTTTCTAAATTTTGCAAAACTAACTTTTTAAGAAATCACTCCAAACATTTCCTCGTGAGACACCCTGTTTAATATTTACCCATTGTACCCTTAACAGTATATTTTTTCTTAAATACACAATTTAAATAGAATAGAATGTTTATTTTTCGCTTACTGTGTATTCTAATCCAAAAGTCTATTAACTTGGCGCCTGGTACAAGCATTTAGCAACCTTTTAGCGGCTCTAGTTTAATTTCACACACTTTACTTGTTTTGGATTACTGGTAATTTTATTGCATTACTACACTCTATTCTCGTATTAAAATAAAACTATGTTAAATATATAATTTTTTTATTTCATTTTCTTTCCTACGTATGTTATTAAATTAATAGATTTTTTTATGGTAATATTGTCTAATTATACTGGTTAACAAAATTTCGCTTTTTTTGCTAGAGAACCACTTCTTTAATTATATTTTAAATCTAGTAAAGAAATAAATTAATAAAATAATAATGGAATTTCTATATTACCCCACGTTTAACTGTAATAATTGGTTGAAAATAACAATAATGTTAATATATGTTATTTTTTGGGTAAACGCCAAGTCAAATTAAAAAACCAAAAATTCAAAAAATTAAAAATAAGTAAATAAGAAACTAAAAATCGACGTTTTGGTGGCAAGTCTGCCACCGTTGTCAAGATAAAATTAAATTAAAATAAAAAAATTTAAGAGTAACTATTATTAGGGTTTAAAAATTAAAATTTTTAGCTTTTTGTTGAGGAAATTCTGAAAATCTCCGACATTAAATGTCAAATATGTTTTGGTTATAGTGTCATAGTATCATAGTGACGTACCGAATAGAAAATTAATTTATTATTCGCACAATCTTTAAAACACAAAACACTATAAGATCTCAATTAACAAAAACAAAACCACACAACATAAATGAAGGTACAAAAATGTTATCTATAAAGTACCTTGTGAATGTAATACATTTCATATATGTGAAACTTGTAGGCCATTAGTTAAACGCATAAAAGAACACAAAACATACATAAAAACACATAATTTCACAAATCTAAAATTTGTCAACACGCATTTGAAAACAATCACAGAATAAACTGGAATGCTTCAAGTATTTTAGCAAAGGAAACTTGTTCTAAAAAATGCAAAATTAAACAAAGTGCATACATATTATTAAATAAAGATAAATGTGTAGCATCAATATCTGTAAATTGCAATAACACATGGTTAACTTTGCTAAATGCTAAAGTTTCTTCGGAAAAACTCAAAATCAACTAACTTATAACTTTTTAGTATTATAAATAATAAATTCACCATCAACCAGTTATTTACGTCACTATGACACTATAACCAAACAAACATATTTGACATTTAATGTCAAAGGTTTTTAAAATTTCCTTAACAAAAAGCTAAAAATTTTAATTATTAAACCCTAATAATAGTTACTTTTTAATTTTTTAATTTAATTTTATCTTGACAACGGTGGCAGACGTGCCACCGAAACGTCGATTTTTAGTTTCTTATTTACTTTTTTTTAATTTTTGGTTTTTTAATTTGACTTCGCGTGTACCCAAAAAATAACATCTATTAAATAAATCCGCCGATTCAATATAGAACATATCTTCAATAATGTTAATATTTTCTGCGGACAGTACAAAAAAATCTTGTTTACCGCTTTCTAAAACATTTAGCTTCTAGAATATTAATTCCAACACTTAACACTCCAATAGGTTTGGACTGAATTTGCATTGGTATATGAAAATGTATAGAGCCTTATCTACAAAGCTTATCACTGACTGCTGCGAAATGGAAAATATTAAAAAAATAAATTGATGTATCTAGGTAAGTTGGCATCACATGGAAAACTTTTTTATTATTATTATCTTAAAAAGTTCCTCATGGTTAAAATCCCAAAAGGCAACTATCAGATATCAAATTTTATCAGTTATCTACGAGATTTTGCCAAAAATATAATTTTTGTTTAAGAGTAAAATACCTGAATGTTTTTTTTTATAAAAATTTTTTTGTTAGGACAAGATTTTAAAAATAAAAAATTACTTTGCAATATGCAATTTTGCTTATTTATTTAAAAAAAATGTTTTTATTTTGCGATAATAATGTAAATTTAGGTTTTTACGTTAGTAAAACTCAATTATTATTTTCATCGGACAATTTTAAATACACCTATTTAAGTTAACTGTTATTAAAACAAGAACAATCCAACTTAAATTTTTACAGACATTATTGCAGACAACAAAATTGTTAATAATTGCATATTTAAAAATAATTTTTAAATTTCAATATCTTCTTTCTATAACAATTTTTAATATTAATAAAAATACAGGAACTTTACTCTTAAGCAAAAATTGCATCATTCGCCAAATCTCGTAGATGACCAATACAGCCCTAAGGCCGTGTTTCCACGCGCCACTTTTTGAAGTTTAAGCATTGTCGAAAAACAGAACTACAAGCTGGCGACACTAGACCATCCACCTTTGTGGCCCATATCAACTTCAAAAGTGGCCCGTGGAAACACGGCCTAATATCTGATGGGTGCGTTTTAGGTTCTAGAGCCAAACAGAACTTTTAATACACAAAAACTTTTTCGTAAAATAAAAATAAAACGGTTTTTATTTGCCGCCAACTTATGCAGACACACTCTATGCAATTAAAAGGTGATTGATTATTATTTTTTTAAATTTTATCTTTATTCTTTCCAAGAACATCTTTTACCTTTTTTTAAACATATCCTTTTAGGTTTTCGCAGTAGATTTTTAAAATTTTTAAATTAACGATCTTTAATTAGTTATTCTATTTGCAGTCTATTAAATATGTTTTCTGCAATTTTATTATTACTCATTTAGGTAAGTTCTTTTAGATATAATAAAATAATTAATCCGACAAAAAATGCGATATACACGTTTCAGATTGTGTAAAGGATTGGATTGAACGCTATAAGTCAATCCTGTTTTTCAAGCGATTTGAATTGAGTTCAGCCCGATCGGAGGTTATATTTGTACGATATCCACGGTTTTGGAAAAGGTTTGAAAAATAACAGTTAAGTAAGACAGCTAATAAGTGTTGAAACGAAATAGTGGAGAATAAAATAAGCTTAAATATTTGCTAAAATATTTTAAAGTGTTTCTTTAGTGGTTTTCGTAAATTATTGTGTCTTATTTTCTGAAATTAAATTAAATTAATTTAAAAAATACCCCAAAAGTAAGGTAAGAAGTTTATTTTTATTTGTTTGCTTTCTTGTATGTACTTTTCTTGGTCAAATTTAAATAAATTTAGAACCGGATTATCTGCATCCGATCAATTCTAGGACGAAGGGCACAGTATTAGGTTCAATGCGATCCGCCCAATCGGATTCGATTTTTACGATGTACTCTTAGTCTATGAGAAGATTTTAACTTAATATTTATTGAACTAAAGCAAAATGTTCTATCAGCTGTTTTGCAGCAACTTCTAACATTATGGATTATACATGTTGTAAAAACATAAGTTTAATCAGGCTCACGGACAAAAAATAAATGTCTTAAAAAGATTGGGTACCATAATTAAAGACCTTAAACAAAGACAATTGTGAAATTATAATTGTCTTTGCTTTGAAGCAAAAACCGCACAACTCCATGTTCCGGCAAAAATATAATTTTTTACTAAAGAAATTCGCATGGAGTGGTGCAAAAGTTATACAAGTTCAAAGCACATTAACTTCCCTACAAGAAATTTGGACATAGCCAAAGATGTTTGTTGCTCCAAAAATGAAATTTGGATTTTTTAAATCTTTGTGAAATGACTAAATACTAAGGTACCGTGGGTGTCGGGTTATTAGATTTTTAACCCATCATTTGTTCCTGTTCCGTCAACGTTGTCCAAGCACTGAAACATGCAATTTTTCCATTTTAAAGCACCTTTTAAACAACCCGGTAGTGCCACCAAGGACGTTATTTTTACCTAATTACTACCTAAAAAAGTCTCTCCGCCCAGGAATTGAACCGGCGACTTCTGGCTTCCGAGACCTTGACCTTTGAAAGAGCTTTATTATTCTTTAATATATTTACATTTCATTAAATAATTACAATACATATGTAGCTCTCTTCAGATTTCCTTATTCAGGACCTTAAAACTCTAACACTGGCCTGGCAGGCGGGGAAAATAGTTGGTCACTCCCTAGTGGTAACCTCAATCAAAGTTTACGAAATATAAATATATAAGTTAGGACACTTGTTGGCGAACTTTTGAACTCGTAGCATCTAAGGGCTGCCGCCGCAATACAGTGGCTAGACGCGGTCGTAAAAATTGTGAGGGATACTGGTGCAACTGATGAAAATATTAGGGATTTCGTGGAAGGCGGTGCATTGTTGTACTATTTGAATTAAACTAAAATATTTATTCGTTTACGTAAACGATGACATAAAGTATGCTAGGCTAAATAAATTTAAAATATTTTTGATAGGGATGAGCAAAAATAAAAATAAATAGATAATCAAACGTTTATTTTACAACTAAACAATAATCTATAGATATATCAAATACTATAATAAAAACCCAGATGGTAGTAGTTTACATAACATAATTTTATTTACTCTACAATTTTTATAGAAAATTATGCCATTAATGATATTATATTAGACTTATTTTTATCTAAATAATGTCAAGTCATCGCCCTGATGTGTAACACAACCATTAACGAAACAATACTTTACGTGCATTTAAAACAATATAAAACAGATATAAATGTCACAAAATTTTACGTCCACTCTATACAAATTTGCCCCGACCTCTGCAACGCTTACTCGGCATACTGTGTATAGACGACTGCTCGAATTATTCCTTATCAGGCAGCTGGAGGCATCTAGACCCCGATCTCTGTGATGCGGCCGCTGTGACGAGTGTCCCAACTTATATATTTATATTTCGTAAACTTTGCCTCAATATTACATAATTTAGTTTAAACAGTGTTTTCCTTGTAGTCACCGTACAAACACTTATTTTCCGAATACCTAAAGAAAAACGTTACGAGTTTGTAATAATACTAAGCTTTAAACTACACCTGATCGTAAAATAAACCCTTACAAATAAAGTACCACACTTTACCTAAACTACACTCAAAGTTTGGATAAAAATGAAAAAATATGAGTAGAAAAAATCTGTTTTTTTTTAATAACACATAAAACAGTAGTCTCAGCTGGAAAAAAAAAACATAAATAATTTTATGTTTAATGAAAAGAAATCATATAATTCAATGTTAAATTTAGAAGTCCGTTTTTTAGTTTTGTCATAAACTTACATTTTTAAATGAAAAGCATAGTTGGCCATAACATTTTTAAAAGGCTTTTTATAACCTTTTTTTTAAATATCTATTAAGTCATAATGGTCTTAGACAAAACAAAGAGTGATTGGAACTAAGCTCTAAAAACTCTCTCTAGCTAAAGCGGTTTCTGAGATCCCTAAGCCACGGCAGCTTCCCAAAACCTTGGGTTTCTTTTCCGAGCCCAAAAGTATTTTTCTCCTTCCAATTTATACACCTTGTATGTGTCCCAAATTCGACCCTCTTTGGAATATTGTTCTCATGTCTGGGGAATGGCGTTTCCCACAACCTTCAGCATTCCTGATGCCATTCAAGGAAGAGCTGTTCGTCTTATTAATGATCATCTACTTCCTGAAAGACATCCTTCTCTTGCCCATCGTCGAGCTGTAGGAGATCTATCGCTCTTTTATAAATACTTTCACGGCTTCTGCTCCGAAGAGTTATCCAGTATAGTCCCTCCACTTGCAGCTACCAGCAGAGAGACTCGTGGTCGGTCCGACTGGACAGGCCCCGAACTTCCCACTTTGTTTGTTTTTTATCCCTAGAGTTTCTAGACTGTGGAACCTACTGCCAGCGGAGGTCTTTAGTTCTCCCCCAAATCTTCAAGTTTTTAAGTCCCGTGTTAACAAACTCCCTCTCACCTTGCTTAAGACACCGACGGTCCGTTAGTATTTGAGCCTTCGGCCTTCGTGGATTGTCAAAAGTTAAAAAAATAAAAAGTAATTACAAATTATTTTTAATTTAAGATTAATATTTTTTACAAAAACGATAAAGAGCATTATAACAAAAAGGTAACACAAGTGCGTAATGTCTAGACGTTATATTAAACTCTAAAAGAAAAAAAGATGCCTTACACTCGTAAACCTTGGGGATTGCTCAAAGAGGTTTTAAGAAGGAGAGGAATATTACATATTTGAGATACGCGGTTGCAAATGGCCAAAAAATGCGTTCAAAAAGTATGAGCAACGGACCCGAACGGCGATTTGAGTCATGCGCAAATAAGGCTTCGTGGTGGTCACGTTTATCGTACATTTGGAAAATTAGCATGTTTTGATGAATGCGCTCCGCAAAAGACCTCTTATTTTAAAAAGTTACCTACATTATTGAATTGTATTGCCAAAAGCGCTAGATGGCGCAACATTTTATAAAAATATTTAATTCAAATCAGAGGGTCAAAAACCATGACAGGTCGCGTTTGGTGCACAAAAAACTTTTTTTGTGTGCCGGTTTCAATTAAACGCTCCACACAACAGATTTCTTATACACTGCTTGTCTAAAGTCAGGACCCCCTTTTTTACTTTTAAATTATTTGGTATTTTTTCATGAAAATTAAGGGACTTTAGTAACACAACATAAGGCGCGCTTGTGGCTGCTCCGGTTGTATCGGCAGCGTCGAACACCGGAGTTAAGCAGTGAAGTGTGCGCCCATAACTTGGATGGGTGACCGGCGTTGTCGGTTTCGGGCAACGGCACGCGGTGTTCTCCTCGGGGTTGAACGAACGAACCGAGCAGCAACCATCCAAGTTATGGAATGAATGGTGTGTGAATGGGAAGGAGTAGGGGTCAACGTACAATAAGCCTTCAGGCTGCAGTGCACCACCTAGGGGGCGGTCGTCGGACCTGGGTGGGATGACCCCGAAAGGGCGAAAAAAACACAATATAAACCAAATTTTAGACAAGAGATGACTAATATAAATGTCAAACTGATAGTTGGGCGCCATTTTGAACACAAAAATTAAATGGAGGTCTTTTACAACCCTAGAATATAAAGTAAATACCTTTACCTACTACAAAATGGCAATACTTTGAAAATTACCTAAATACTTGATTTAGATGGCCATATTCTTCATAACTTCATAAGTTTTGAAAATGTGGACATCTAAATCAGGTATTCAGGTTATTTTAAAGTACCGCCATTTTGTAGGTAATAAACCCACTGACTTTATATTCTGGTGTTATAAATTACTCGTCAGGAGCTATAAAATGACGTGCCACATGACCACCCCTGTCCATTTAATTTTTGTGTTTAAAATGGCGCCCAACCCTCAGTTTGATATTTATATCTGTCATTTCTTACGTAAAATTTGGTTTATGATGTCATACAAAAGTCCTCAAATTTTAATGAAAAAAATATAAAACAATTCAAAAGTCAGCAGGGGGCGGGTCCTGACTTTAGACAAGCAGTGTACATTTTAAGTTACAAAATTTATAACAAAAAGGTTATTTTTCTTAAAATTCATAAATCGTTGACCTCTTATATCTTTTTAATGGTTAAATTTAATAAAGATTATAGCAAGCTCCACAAAATAAAAATAGTGGTCTGTGCTGGGTATAGGACAAAGATTTTCTTACCTATGTTTTTAAATGGTCTGGAACGGCTGAGCCGGTTTACAAAAATAAAGTGGCGTTGAGTAAAGAATTAAGGGGCCTTTAAAATAAAGTGATACATAACATCCATTTCTATCTGAAAAAATGGTTGTGCAGATACCAAGGGGGCACCTTGGGACTAGCAAAGTTGGACCCCTAGTTTTAACTTTTGATTCGTGTTCCGCGAGAAAAAATACGTTAAAAAATGTTTTTCCGATATCCAGCATTGACCATTTTTTTATTTTGTGGACCTGTGTTATTATTAAAATTATTAAAAAGAAACTAAAACCAGGTTAAACTTTTAATATCCTGTGTCTCCGAAACTATTTACTTTTGGCTTAAGGTAAGTTGGGTTAGATCGTCAAATTTTAGCTCAGAAATATGTGGTACCATTTTGCCCGCGCCTTTTAGAGACATACCTTATATTTGTATTAAATAAGAGAATAATATTTTATTAGGTATATAAAAAGTAAATTAGGCAGTACTTTAATTAGTGGCGTATTACATGCGTATCACTTTGTTTAAAAATGAATTGTTATAATAAAACTAGGGTATAATTAATATTTGCAATCAGATCTGCATGGGGATCACGACATTTGATTCGATTAAGTCGATTAAGTCTAGTAAGTCGATGTGCAACTTCATAAATTCAGCCACAACATTCGAATGAGTTTACCTTCAGCCACTTTCGTTTTTCTGTCTGTTGCCAAAGGTAAACTTGATCGATGTTGTGGCTGAATTTATGGAGATGCACATCGACTTGCTCGATTTCATCAAATCGAGGATCGTGATTTTCATGGTGTACCAAAATATAGCAAAATAATTTTACCAAATACTAAATGATTACGTTTTTAGACGTCTAGTATATCCCCACTCGTCACCAAATCAAGATCGAAAAGAATATGTGAGCTGCCATCACTTCGATACGGTCCCATTGGGGCCAAAACAGTCATGACTGGTCCGCTAAGGCTCTCAAATGGTTGCAGAAATTTACAGAATAGAGAAACTAGAAGTTCATCTATGGAAAAGGATAGGGACAGAGACAAGCCATTACGTCCGGTAAGAAGTCAGGAATTTATAATTATTCTTCGAATGACAATTTTCTGAGGAACAGTTTTTCAGAATGAACAGTTATTCGAACAGACAACTTTTCAAACTGGCAGTTTTTCGAACAGC
The DNA here is from genome assembly GCA_014170235.1 of Listronotus bonariensis. Taxonomy (NCBI): domain Eukaryota; kingdom Metazoa; phylum Arthropoda; class Insecta; order Coleoptera; family Curculionidae; genus Listronotus; species Listronotus bonariensis. Next base: position 255,032 of record JACEGR010000052.1, on the reverse strand, counting down.
GAATAGTTTGGACACACCGTTTTTCGAAGATAAGTTTGTGAGGAATGATAAAGTGAAGGTAATTTAAGCAAACAATTATCTATACCCTGTGGCACAACTACCCTCTGGTTTTGGGTGGGCTAAAGCCCCTGTTTATAGAGTATATTGGCCGAAAACACTAATATACTTCAAATGTTAAATAATTTTAAAGAGGCTTATGGCTGGGATGACGCCACCTATTAAATAAATTAGTAAACATGTTTAAAAATAAATAAAATAACAGTACCCATTTCGAAAAATTGTCTGTTCGAAAAATTACCCATTCGAAAAATTGACAATTCGAAGAATAACTGCCCATTCAAAAAAATGGCGTTTGAAGAATTGTCGTTCGAATAAATGTCATTCGAAAAACTGTCCAAACAGAGTAAATACGCTTCAATGTTTCAATAAATTTGTAATGTTTTTATAACGATACAAAGTATAGGCTTTACATAACCATATGTATATTAAACAGAAATAAACCGCTTTACACGTTTAAAAATTAAAATTAAAGTCAGTTTTTCTTGTTAACCGTATTCATCGGAGTGGTTCAAACCGCATTTGAAATGGCAATATAAATATGAGAGTTAGATAGAGATAAATATTCAAATGTTTTGAACCGTATAAACAGGAAAAAAGGTCTTAAAGTTTAGAACAAAAATACAATTTTTGTTGCCAAAAAACTTATTCCTAATACCGGATAGGGTATTCGATATAAGGGCAACTCTATAAAATGAGCCATTAAGCCAACAACAGAGAACAAAAACATTAAAATTTAGATGTTGATAAGGCTTTGGGTAACTTAAGATGGTGGTATTATAAATAAACCTAAATAAAAAATATTTTGTCCTAATGGTGGATGTTCCATGTAACCATCCGATATTAGTCAATTTGTCCTTTGGTTAAGGTTTAGTTTATAAGACAAAGAAAAGTTATTACATTTTCTGGCATGCACTAATTCTAAAACTTAAAGTTTTACAGTTTGAAAAAGTGATCCTACAACCCTCTATGTTTTATCATTAGCAATAAAATATTATTCCGTGGTCTAAATTTACCGCCATATTAAACTGCCTGCATAAAACATTTTTCATTATCAGAATACAAATTTCTGGAATTCATCACTTTCCGATATTATGCAACTGTCCGATATTACTTTACTCTACCAAAAGTCATTTAGGTAGCATTTATTTTAACAAAAATTCCTTTAAACGAAAACGCTATATTTATCAATATTGAACAAAGCTACAATTTTTTAGCTAAGGGTTTAAACTATACCTCTGTAAGGGAGGACTGTAAAGAACGCAGTTTATAGGAACTCGACATATTATTTTTATGTGATCTCTGTAAATCTAAAAGTTTGTTTGCATACTTTGTATACCCCAACCTATACCGGGTAAAATACAGCTTGTCTTCAAAAGTTCTTACCAAATGAGAAACTTTTTAATTATTAACTTTCCGAAAATAAAGTTCTGCTTAATGAGATATTATAATTTTTTTATCTTTGGACAAACCACTAACATACCGTGGGTGTCTTAAGCGAGGTAAGAGGGAGTTTGTTGACACAGGACTTAAATACTTGAAGATTTGGGGGAAAGAAAGACCTCCGCGGGCTGCAGGTTCCACATTCTCAAAACTCTAGGGATAAAAGTACGAACAAAGTGGGAAGTTCAGAGCCTGTCCAGTTGGACCGTATAAGGATGCATACGAGCGGCACCACGAGTTTCTCTGTTGGAAATCGTGAGTGGAGGAACTATACTGAACAATTCTTCAGAGCAGAAGCCATTGAAGTACCTATAAAAGAGCGATAAATCCCCACAGCCCGACGATGGGCAAGAGGGGAAAGCCTTTCTGTAAGTGAAGGATCATTGATGAGACGACTTAAATGGAAACAAGAATGATTAGGGTTGTGGGGGACGCCATGCCGCAGATATGAGAACAATATTCCAAGGGAGGTCGGATTTGAGACACATATAAAGCGTATAAATCAGATGGGGAAAATACTTTTTGGCCAGAAAGAGAAATCCAAGCTTTTTTGAAGCTGCCGTGGCTATAGATACAATGTGTTTATGCCAGTTAAGGTTACTTTCAAATGTGACGCCCACAAGATTGAAGGTGTCTTTGCTCTGTAAAACTTGGCTGCTCATAAGGAAAATGATTGTGTTTTGGATGCGTTAAAATGGACGAGATTTTTGGCGCCCCAATCCAATATTAAATTAGGATCCTGCGAAAGAAATATCTGCATCGCTCTGCGTTTGTTTTCCAAATCAGATTTAATGATGGGTTTAGGAACCCGAAAACTGATGTAAAGAGTACTATCGTCGGCAAAACTATGAATTAAATTAGTTGTGGACAAAAGAAGGTCCTTGATGTAAAAAAGAAACAATGCTGGTGCCAGAACTGAGCCCTATGGGACTCCAGCATTTACTTGGTAAAAGCTTAAAGAATGGCCGTCCACAATAACTGATATACGTCGATCAGATAGATAACTAGAGAGCCAAGCACAGAGTTAAGTTGAAAGACCATAGGAGGGAAGTTTATTAAGAAGTGGGGCATGCCAGACCTGATCAAAAGCTTTGGATATATCAAGAGCAACGATCTGGGACTCACCTAGAAACTCAAGAGACTTATTCCACCAGTGTGATACGAACGAAAGAAGATCTGCTGTAAAATCTTTTGTGGCCAAATCCATACTGCCTGTCGTGCAAAATTTGGTGTTTTTCTAAATACTTAAGAATTTCTGAATTAAAAAGAGCCGAGTTAAGAGTGGTGCAAGTTCTGGGGCACATTTTTTTAAAACGACTGCTGGTATGCCGGCCAGGCCAGACGATTTCTTGGTGTTAAGAGAAGAAAGGACACGCCTAATGTGCTGTACCTTAAAAATAATATCGGGCATTTTATGAGGAACTCGGGTTATAGCTGGAATTGGATGATTTACGGGAGGGTCAAGGGTTGAATTGGCAGCAAATTGTTTAGCAAATAGTTCTGCCTTTCCTTTAGCGGTAGAAATAGAACATTTCCAAAAAAATTACTTAGTGTTGGATGTACAAGGTGCATGGCTTAAATAGGACTGGTTTCCAAACTAATATACACGGGATTTACTAACTACGGTACGAAACTTTAAAGAGTGATTTCCTAGGTATATCATTTCATAAAAATAATTCCTTTAAACATATGCCCGTAGTTGCTTCGTTTCTGAGATAGTAGAGCGTTTAAGTTTTTAAAAAATTCGATATTTTATAAATAACTATCCATATTAAATTAAAAATCTAAAGGTGGTACAAATTACCGGGGCCCGGACGCGATTTTACAAAACCTATACTAGTTCAGTCAGGACGGTGTTTGAACTCGAGTTGTCTTTGTTTGCAAAAACAGCTACAAAGTCTACCCCATTTCGGTTCAAAAATTGACCATACTGGTGTAGTGTTTGTAAGTTAAATTTAGGGTAATTTTATAAGCAAAAATCTACACTCTTTCAGTCAATTAAATATAGTGTTTAAAGAAAATAACGTAACGGACAAACATCTCATGACCTATGCGCCTTAGAAAAAATAGTTTTAGTTTTAGATGTTATATAAAACTTTCAGCACTATTGAAACGCAAAAACTATAGATATACAGAGTGTTTTATTTTGTGGTGGTAGACCAAAGTGATTTCTAGTTTAAATGTAACACTCTAAACATTTTTTAAAAATTGGATTATTTTTATAAAGCATAATCACAATGGGCAATGTTCCTACTTTTGTTGCTGCAAAAATAAAAGTGACAGAGATGCTGTTTGAGAAAAGAATTACTGTGTCGATATAAATTATTTCATCTGCGTGACCCAATTTAAAAGCACTTTTTATAACAGGTGTTATCAGAACAAGAACACAGGGAGTTTTATTTAGATATAGCTCTAGTGGAATTTGTTTTTTTTTAATTATTTAGTCTTTATCTTATTTTTTCAAATATCCCGTTTCCTAGTGCTTTCTCCATATTTACTAGACCTCTATGGTTGATAAAAATAAGTAATCTGTCTTTCAGTAAGGTAATAGGCACATTTTCTAGGAGTACATTAATGTCACCATTACAAACATTGGATAAAAAAACTCGTTATAGATTTTGGCTGAAGAAGGTTTCATTTCAGACTCAAAATAAGGGAAAAAAGTTTTTTCGTATCTTCATTGCATCTTTATAAACTAAATGCTGAGGCCACCTGAATTTGATGAAAATGTTTAGAATTTATATTAATTACTTTATTTAAACCTTGCTTTATTAGGTTAAATCGTCTTAAAGTAATTTCAGAAATTTTATCAATTTAATATCTTTACTGACTAAACAGTTATAGTTTCTAGTAGAACCTTGTTTTTTAGGTGGACGTTTATTCTTTTTGCCTATCTAACACACATATAGTTTGCGAAATTTATAACGAACATATTTAATAAACACTTTTTTCCTATCCAATTAGTGTCAGTATTGCGAGAAAAGTCTTTTATAAAATGTTAAAAATATTTCTGATTAGTTTTTGTCTTAGTAAACTTGCACTGAAAATAAGTTGTAAATATCTCATTTTTCTCCTTAAATTGAAGATAGTAAAAGTTACAGTACAAGTTAGTGATTTCAGAAAGTGGAAACCTTTTTCAAAAATTTTTATATTTTTAAGGATAATTTTAAAAAGTTACGTGAAGCATAATAATTTGGAGTGTGGATAACTTTTTTTGCTGCTAAATTAAACTTTAACTTGAACCGGAGCCCAGCGGGACTCTCGGCGACCCTGTTTGTTGGATGTAATAAAGCGCTTATAAAGCTTTAACTAGTTTGATTGTCTTTATTGGGTTCAGTGGGCACCACACCCAATGTTATCTGGAAGAAAAATGTACTCCACTGGCCTTTTATGTAGTTTTGATACTTTTTTCCTATAATGCAAGTAAAAAAGAACTTTTTACTGTCGTACATTTTTTCGTATCTTACTTTCTGACTTTTTAACATATTTACGGCCTATATCTAAGAAACAAAGCAACTTCGGACATATCGTCGTCAATATCACGAAGTGGCGTATCTCATTTTCTAGAGTGCTTTTTTGGGTATTTATGCGCGTCATTTTTCTTAGTAAAATAAAATATTAACATTTCTATAACCTTTAAGCTATCAAAATACTAACTTGTGACAGTTCGTGATATAAAGGAGAAACTTTTTTTAAACAATAATATCGGCTTTTAGTCAATTTTTCTATTTTTTGAGATAAGCCACTACGTGATATTGCCGACAATATGTTTATAGAATTTTTTTATAAAATGACATAAAAAATCACCCTTCAAAATTTCGTACCATAATTAGCAAGTATCCTTTATTTTAATTTGTAAACAAGTCTTTGTTTGGGCCACCCTGTACATTCAACATATCAATATTTTTATGGAAATCTATTTTTTTTATCAGGAAGGACTTTTTATAAAACACTTCTTTTTTTGTCAAGTTAATATTTAAAAAGGTTTCCATTTGGTAAGAACTTTTGTAGACACACTGCACAATAAATAATTTAAAAAATCAGCTCGAGGTGTTAAAATTTTATGGTTGATATTCTTTTGTAAAGAAAATTAAGCTCATTGCTGATATTTTGGCGAACATGAAAAGTAGCAAATTTAAAAAGAAAATGAGAATTCAATATGTTATAACTTTACCATTTTCTACAGCCAAGAAAAGTCAGATTTACCCTTCCACCGCAAGATGGCTCCACTGGTCCCTTGGAAAACTCTGAAAATAACAAGTTTCCAACGCGCATTTCAGCGGATTCAGCCGGTATTTTCAACATAAACACTGAAAAACTCTTCAGTCAACGACCGAACGCGAAACGCTTGCAATTAAATGGAAAACAACAATCTGAAAGCGCCGGCGATAAGTTCAGTTTAACGCGACGTTTCGAAAAGTTTCGACGGGAACATCTTCAGGGAAGAAAAGACGTTTTCATAGAGGGTGTTGAAGTCCCTGTGAGTGTTAGCCCAGGTAATTATTTTATTTTATTTATATATTTTAACCTAACGTTTTTGTGATGTTTACGTTTTGAACGGATATGTAGGTTTGTTTTTAAGACAAATTATTGATGAGCATATATATTGCGTGACTTTTAAAATGCGAAACTTTTAAAAGAATAAACATGTAATAATATTTTTTCGAGTCGATCAAAATTAATACCTGTAAGTTTATTTACGTTTTTGATTATAAAAAATGTCATACGTGAATAACTAAAAATGTTAGTGTTGAAAATTATGCCAAAATATATCCGAAATGGGTGTAACCATTTGCCCTATATAACACAATTTTTTCTATTTTGGCAAAAAGATACTTTTATAATGTAAACAACTAGCTTAAACATTATTTTCTAAACAAAAAATCTATATTTTCTAAATATAGAAGTTTAGGTGGGTCAGTTTCCTAGTTGTCATTTGCTTAGGTTATCTAAATAAAAAATAATTGGGTAAATACTAAGAGCAATAAAATACACAGGGTGTTTATAGTTAAGTCGGCACTATTGCTAACTTTTTAGAATAAGAGATACGACAAAAAAGAAAGGAAGGAATTTGCTACAAAAGGGATGCAACACCATTTTTGGGTAATTTTAAGATAAAAATATTTATTTTACTGGGTGTATCTAGCCGGTGGCTCACCTCTACAATCTTTGTTATTTTTAAGGACATTAAAATTAAATTTGGTACGTAGGTATTTAACACATAAATGTGCATTGTCGAGCATATTTAGTTGTTTCCTATCACTTTCCGTTTAGCCGGAAACGACTTTAGCTTTCCATTTCAATTAAACACCCAGTGTATTTTTACTTATTTGAATAGAGAATGATATTCCGAGTATAATGACATAAAATTTGCTACCTTTGTACGTCTAACCTTATTTTTTTAACTTCTAATTTAAATTTGGACTGCCATAAATGCCATAAAACGACAAATTTTGGGTCAAGCAGTCTTTATAGCCACGACAGAGTCGCCTTAAGTGTGCAAAACAGTATGTATGATCCTAAGTCAGTCTTTTTCAAATAGATCGAGGGTGGCTCACTATAATAGCTTAAAAGAGTATTTTTACGGACATTTGGATACAACACAATTATTATTATTTTAGTTAAAAGTATATCAGAAAAATCAGTAATAATTAATTATTTTCTATAATATCATTAACCAGCACATTAACCCATAGGCGTTGCCAGGTTTTTCAAATTTAGTTTATCTAAAAACTGAGACATGGGACCCATAGATCAGATGCTATTGATGCTAAGAGAAATACTTTGGTAAAGAAAAATTATCAGTTTTTAGATAAAATAATTTAAAAATCCTGGCGTCGCCCATGCATTAACCTGTTTCTTTTGTAACATTTCCTAGGTTAATTAAAGCAGAAAAAAATGTAGGCTGTATCTAATGTAATCACTAATAATCACTTATTGTCTCCTAAGACCTCTATTAATAATACGGGTTCGCTGTTGCTAGAAAACCTTGTTAGAAAAAAAAATAGGTAATAAGAGATCTATTAGATACGCTGCTAAGTAAAATATTGATTTGCTTATATAGTGAGCCACCCACGATTTATTTAAAAAAACTGACTCAAGAGCAGAAATAAAATGTTGCAAACTTTAGAGGACTCTGTAGAGTCTGTAAGAAACAAAAAATTGTCACATCCATTTTTCTGTGACTACTCGACCCAGTCATTTATTTATAAATTTTGTAGTTTGGATTTCGCGAATAAATGATTAATGACCGCCATCTTAAATATAAATTAAAAGTATTTGACGATGTCATGGAAATTAGATTTTACTCAAGAGTAAATATACAGTGTGTGCAAGATAAGCATCCTAAGCATGGGAATCTCAGTACCTATTGGAGATACAGCTTAGGTTAAATTAGGAAAAAGTTATGCTTTTTAAAGCTTATTTACATGCCGTTTAAAAACTTGAAAATTTTTCATGGCCTGCTGAGATATTTGGCAAAAACGAAAATTTGACTATATCGATTTTATTTTTTCTGACTTTATTTGAAGAGATATAAAAAACTAATAACACTTTTTTATTGGCACTTTTTAGCTACTACATGATGGTATTTTTAGATTTTATACTCGACGTTTCGTTTTCAAGAAACCATCATCAACTTTATTTTTTTATATGGCTCGAAAAATTTCATCACCCATTTTTTATTACAAATTCAACGATGTATCACATGTCATATTTTAATTTTTAGCAACAACGCAACATCCCTGCTCCGGAGCTGCAATCCGCTATTATTATTTTTGATATTCTACAGCGTGTCTTCGAAAGTTCTTAACAAATAAAAAACTTTTAAATTATTAACTTTACGGAAAAAAAGTGCCTCTTTCTAAAAAGTCCTACTTGATGAGAGAATACAATTACCCAAAAATAATTGTATTTGGAATGTATTGTATAAAGTGGCTTAAAAAGACTTGTTTTCAAATTAATTTACAAGGTATTTTCTAACTACGGTGTAAAACTTTTAAAAGAAATGTTTTATGTCATTTTATAAAAAAAAGTTTACATAAATATATGTCTGGAGTGGCTCCGTTTCTGAGATACAGGGCGGTAAAGTTTTTAGAAAAAAATCGATATTTTATAAATATGTTAAATACCCTTCAAACAATTTGGTTAAAACTTGATACGATTATTTCATGTAATAAAGTGCTTGTAAAGCTCTAACTAGATTAACTTTGTTGGGCCCAGTGCATCTTAGTGGGCACTACAGGTTTTATTGTTGAGAGAAAAATGAACGCCACTGGCTTTTTATGTAGTTTTTATATTTTTTTCTATAAATGAACTAAAAATACAACTTTTTAGTGACATAGTTTTTTTATCTGGGTGCATATCTAGGATATTTATAAAATACCGACTTTTTAGAAAAAAAAGTTAACGCAATGTAACTTAAAAACGAAGCAACTCTGGACATATGTTTAATGTTTATTAGAACTATCCTTCAAAGAAATCACCCCTTAAAGTTTTTGTATCGAAATTAGGAAATGCCCTGTATTTTAATTTGAAAACAAGTATTTTTCGACCACCCTGTACATCCAACATACAAATATTTTTATAGAAATGTATTTTCTCATCAAGCGGGACTTTAATGTCGTAAAGTTAATAATTAAAACAATTCTCATTTAGTAAGAACTTTCGAAGACACGCTGTCCCAGAATAACAATTCTGGGACGCTGTATTGTACGTAATATACAGGGTGTTAGAGAATAATTTAAACCAAAAGTCAGGGCAGATTTTACTATGAAAAATATAAAGAAAAGGTATTATAAACATAGGTCCAAAAATGCATTGTTTCCTAGATACAGGCTGTTAAGGTTTATCAAAAGAAAAACTGTTTTTTATTAAAATCTTAAATATGCCTTAACTAATTTTATTAAAGTTTGACAGTGTTATTTGTGACATTGGGAGGTTTTTTTCACCCTTTCGGGGTCATCCCACCCAGGTCCGACGACCGCCCCCTAGGTGGTGCACTGCAGCCTGAAGGCTTATTGTACCTTGACCCCTAATCCTTCTCATTCACACACCATTCATTCCATAACTTGGATGGTTGTTGCTCGGTCCGCATCCCCGAGCAGAAACACCGTGTGCCGCTGCCCGAAACACCGCTGTCGCCGGACACCCATCCAAATTATGGGCGCGCATTTCACTGCTTAACTCCGGTGATCGACGCTCGCCGATACAATTGAAGCCGCCACAAGCGCGCCTACATTGGGAGGTTAATCAAGCTCAAACTTGATTTTATTTCTTTAGTCCAGTGGCTTCCCAAGCAGTCCCAACTAATATTTTTAACAAAAAATGTACGCCTACGACTTTTATGCCAATTATATTTTGTTTGGATTAAGCAGGTAAAACTACAGGTTTTCTACGTTTTAAACTATTTTCCTTAGTTTTGAAAAATAAAATAAAATTTGCCTACTTTCATATTTCTAGTGCACGCAAAAATATAGGGAAAACAGTGAAAATGTTTTTACACCTAATTTGGGAAAATTTGTTAATTTAAATATTAACAGTATTTAATTTAGTGTTTGTTGTTAATGTTTATCATAATTAAAAAAAAATTAAAATTATTTTTAAAAGAAAATTGTCGCACATTTTTTGTGTAGTCCAGGGGTATCAATGAATGCATTTTTTCTCAAAAAGTAATTAAGATTATAAAAACAAAAAGCTAAAAAAGCTGTACTGTTAGTTGCTTAAAGTAAATAAAATATAAAATTTGCAAGGATATCAGTGGCGTACATTTTTTTGTCGGAAATATTCGTTTAAATACCATCTTGAGATGCCGCTGGACTTAATAAACTTAATTAAACAAGTCTTCTGATGCTGCAAAAAGCCCTGTCAAATTTTATTAAAATTGGATAAGAAGTATTTAAAATAATAAAAAACCTTTTTCTTTCACTTGAGCACTCTGTATCTGGAAAAAATTGCATTTCCAGAACCATGTTATTATGAATTTTTTTTTCATTGACACTTGGGTAAAGTAGAATTCAGGCGCGCTTGTGGCTGCTCCGGTTGTCTCGGCAGCGTCGATCTCCGGAGTTAAGCAGTGAAGTGCGCGCCCATAACTTGGATGGGTGACCGGCGGGTTTTGGGCAACGGCACGCGGTGTTCTGCTCGGGGTGAACAAACGGACCGAGCAACAACCATCCAAGTTATGGAATGAATGGTGTGTGAATGGGAAGGAGTAGGGGTCAAGGTACAATAAGCCTTCAGGCTGCAGTGCACCACCTAGGGGGCGGTCGTCGGGCCTGGGTGGGATGACCCTGAAAGGGCGAAAAAAAAGTAGAATTCAACTAAGAAAAAGTAAGAGGCGTTATAGAAGTAAAGGCGAAAACCAACTATTTTTTTAATCGCGTTGTTTAAATAGTGTGCGAGCAACAAAAAAAGGAACAATTTGAAAATGAGACAGAACTGATGACCGTGTGGCTTTTTTAGCTAAATCGTAGTCTATATGCTTATTATCGTTTCAATTGGTTAGAGTTTTGTTTATTAATAAAAAAACATTGTATTAACAAAATTAATATATATATTTTTACTTTCTTAAAAGTTTTAATTAATGGGGCTTCATTTTTTGCAGTTGTTTTTCTGATATTTCCATTTTGGTTTAAAAAATACAAATACATATTTGCTGATTTAACCAAGGTTATATCTATTGTTATAAAAATATTGCGAATAGTGCCTTTCTAACCAATATCTAATGTAATAACAATTTTTACTTGGTAATAATATGTCAAAAATGACTTTGATTCTAGTTTGTTAAATAAAATTGAGGCCCAGTTATACAAAGCAGGTTTAAACTCAGTTTTATCGAACTGAGGTCGGGCCTTTGAACTTTCCGTAAAATCTCAATTTCTTTTAATTCCTTGACACTGACAGCAATATTGAGATTTTACGAAAAGATCAAAGACCTGACCCCAGTTCCGTAGAACTGAGTTTAAACCTGCTTTGTATAACTGGGCCTTAATAATTCAATAAACAAAAACGTTTTGCTAAAATTACGGGGATCAGATTCTAAATTGTTTTTTGACATTACCATTTAAATTATTTTAAAAATAATGGCTAATTTGACTAACATCAACTCTCTTATTATAAGAAAGTTAACAATTGGGTCGACTTCAGTCATCATTTGTTTCTAAATAATTTATTGTGTTTTGTTTGATTAAAATAGCTTGTCATTTGGCTTTATTATATTTAGTTAAGGATCAATAAAAATGGATTTGTTAAATATTAACATTAAATTTATTAAAATAAATAGACATGAGGTCTTACCACAATAATCAGTAAACACAGAAAAGAGTTTTTATTATTAATTTTTGTAAGCTTCATAAAATGTTTTATTAGGGGTGCCCGTTATATTTTAACCATAGATAACCCACATTTAGATCTGCAGTGATGGCTAGAAGCATTTTCCGAAGTTTTATGACCTTGAACAGTAAACAAATCTGGGGTGTACGAACATTCGTACTCAAAAGCCATGGCAGAATACAATACTGGTACACCGTGCTCTCCGTACACGGTCTTCAGCTACCGTACTTCGAAAGGAAAATCCAGACAAAGCGTTGATAAATTCTTTTCGATAATGCGGATAGTCGGTTTAGCGCCCGCGCGTCCACCGTCCGGAATGACTGGTACCCAAGCGCACAAACACATTTTTCTTCGATGAAAAGTAACTTTTGTTTTGCGCAGGTAATAACATTGGCAATCCATCCAAATCAGTGATTTTGACCCATTTTGATCGCGAATAACATTAGAACAAATAAAGGTATCAAGATGCCGTTTTTGCAGAAGCTCTTTTTCCGTGTATATTCCAAATACACGCAATTGCATATGGCGCGGGCGTTTCGCTATCGATTGCAAGAGGCATCTTCAGGAATCTTTACTTAAACCGCCTTCCCTCGTGCAATCGATAGCGAAACGTCTGTAAATATTTTAATTTTGACACGGTCCATCCCTAAGAACCAAGATTCCTCAGTTGACCAAGGCCGTGAAAGGTTTTGTTCTATGTTAACAAATATTTTAAATTAAATTCTGTATTTTTAAAGTTGCATCTCTGTAGTTAAAGATCTTTTTATTGCCAAGGCCAACAGTCTTGTATCCGACGAATTTAAATTTACTTTGATAGATTTTATGCATAGAAAAACTAAACTTTTACTTGTTGTTTGTTTATCTTTTATTATTATTGTTAGTTACGGCAGTTTTTTATCATATTCTCACCGCTTGTTTGTAAAACTTTGTTAGCACAAAAATAAAATGGTCGATTCTCCGGTATATGGCAACTTTAGTATTTTAAACAAACACCCTGTTTAATTTTCTCGAAAATTACACTCACCCATTTGTTTACTTGACAATTATCGCTTGATTACAGCGATAACTCATGTGAAATCGAATTGCATTGTCATATTATAATTGTTAAATTTAAAAATTATTATTCTTATCATTTGATAGTTTTACTTTATTCGATTAATTTTCTCCTAAATTACACGAATCGGGCTCTTTCGCCAAAATATGAAAATGAACTCCAGTAGTTTTTAGGCAATACGCTTTCAAGCAAGAATATCAATAATTTTAATGCACTTGTGTAATTACCCCCGATAGCTAAAATTCAGTCTTTTTCCTTGAAAACATAAAACATTTACTATGTTTTTAAGTTGACTGCAAGGAAATTTCTTTAATTAATTTAAGGATCTAATTTATTAATGAAAATTTGCTACAGAAAACAGACAAAAATATAAAAGTCACAACGCTATAAGTTATTTACAATAATATCAAAAGTTTTGAAAAACGTATTTTGCCAATACCGTTTTGTAAAAAACGGCTACCCAAAACCAATTTATATAAGAAATACGTTTTTAAGATAAAATAAGGAAATTATATATTTTTTTTAAATTTACGTACAGATTGGCTATGACGTTATATAGGCCCATATAGGTTTTAAACATGTGCAGAAGTGGCGCCCTTTACATTTTACTCTAAAAGTGTGAGCAGATTTTTATTTTAGTCCTTGCAAAAACCCAACTAGCCAAATTTTGTGACAGAACATCAATTAACAAGAAAGTTACTTATGAAAAACTAAAACTAAACTTAAATTAAAAATATTTTACTCCTTTAAAGACAGTTAAAGAAAACGTCTTGCTTTTCTATGCTATCCACCACGACTCTCTCCCCAGACCGGTTTCGCCTGCCTTACAGGAGTTGTGTTCCTGTAAGGCAGGCGAAACCGGTCTGGGGAGAGAGTCGTGGTGATAGCATAGAAAAGCAAGACGTTTTCTTAACTGTCTTTAAAGGGAGTAAAATATTTTTTATTATACACCAAGACAGTAGGGAATTTTTCCTTTTGCTTTAACATACATAGCCACCCCGCTACAATTGATGCTCGTATTTACTGAATGCGATTTCAGTAGGGCATCAACGGCAGGATTTAATATCCTACCGCTGGACAACGAAACTTGTCTAATAAGTAGACGTTGGTTTCCTATGCTATTCACCACGACTCGATACAGCCTGTTCCTGTAAGGCAGGCGAAACCGGTCTGGGGAGAGAGTCGTGGTGGATAGCATAGAAAAGCAAGACGTTTTCTTTTAACTGTCTTTAAAGGGAGTAAAATATTTTTTATTATACACCAAGACAGTAGTTTCCTTTGCTTTAACACTAAACTTAAACTTTTTAAGACCCTATTATCCGTAATCATCCACTTTTGGACTAATGTAAGTTAAGTTTAATTTGCTTCAGCAGAAAAAAATAACCATCCCACCTAAAAAATAGCATGCATTTTTCGAAGAAAAAGTAACTTTTCGTGGCTAAGATGCACCCAAATGCCGCGGACTCGCTAGCTCGTCTGTCAACCTTTTAATCTTGTCACAAAAACTGTCACTCGAATAACAGTTATTAATAACATTTTAAGGTGGTCACTTAATATTATCTTTTATATCAAATATCAGTAAATTAAACCAAAACAATTTTTTTAACATTTACTAGGTAATTACAGGGTGATTCAAAAATCAATCACGAAACTTAAGGGAGTGATTCTACTTGACGAAATAAGAGTAGAGCTTCATATAAATTGTTTTCAAAATGTCATTCGTTTTCAACTTACAAGCCGTCAAATTTCAATTTTTATTTTGGTTTTTCGCCATATTGCATATGCGATATCTGTCAAAATAAAAAGTTCTGATGTAAATAAATTTTAAGTTTTAGGTAAAGTGCCCTCGGGCAGTATTTAAAAAGTATTTTTACCTTAAAATTTTAGAATCTACAAAGTTCGATTTGTGTGCCAAATATCAACTGGATTGGTTAAAAAATAAATGCAATATGGCGAAAAAACCAAAATAAAAATTGAACTTTGACGGCTTGTAACTCGAAAACGAATGACATAAAAAAAAATTATATGAAGCCATACTATTATTTTGTGAAGTAAAATCACCCCTTAAGTTTCGAAATTGATTTTTAAATCACCCTGTAAAAACAGACTTAAATAATGTATTAAATTTAACTAAAGCTAATATACTCATTTAATTTTTAATAGAAATACAAATAATGATAATTTGAGGAGTGGAATTCGGTATAGTCTAGTAGAAAAGTTGATTTTCTACGAAAAATAGTTACAAGTCTCCTTAAAATATGGTTTGTGGCTTAAACAATCTAGAAAAAGACCTATTTTTAATTTTTTCTGCAAAAAAGTACAATTGTTATCAACAAAAAACTGAGAAAAACAGCCATCCAGTTTTTTGTCAAATCTCAAAAAGTATAAGTAATAGCTTAAATATTAAATTTGCTGAAAGAGCAGGAAATTTCAGTAAGTATTTCTTCATGACTTTAATTTATAGCTTAGTGACTTAAGGGTCCGATACTTCGGTTTTTGAGTAGAAGCAAATGCTTTGTAGAGTGAATAAAGTATATGAACATTAGTGGATTTTTGAACAGACCCACCTCAAAAGTCCTGCTGGCACCCCCACCCTCCCTCAAAGTTGGTTAAGGGATTGATATAGTTTTTTTCTAATATCTTCAAAGCGGTAAATGATAAAAAGTGATTTTAGTGCTGTTAGATAGAGCACAAAATTGTGCATAATAGTCATAATAAAATTATTATTTTTGTTTATTACGTAAGAATCTCCAATATAAAAAAAGTTGGAGGGAGCATCCACAAGGCATTTTTTACGATATATCTTCCAAACCGTCTACCAAACAAAAAAAATATAAGACATAAAAAATTAACGCCAAAGTTTTCCCTACAATTTTTGCCACACATCCTACATTTACATTTTAATAGTGTATCAGATGATATTTTTTCACGTGGTCCACAGTAGTGTCCATTTAGTATTCTCTAAAATCCATCCCCATCCAGAAGAACATGAAAGTTCAACCACTGGTTGGCAGAGATTACCCCAAACAAATACTGCTTGATAAATGCATCTATTAATGTGAAGTACTAAATCATTCATTGTTCGGGGTAAATTCTCAACTGTTCGGTTTTTTGGACAAAAGTTGCATTCGACAAATATCAATGTTGCTACTATTAGAATATTTATCGTAAATGGTTATAACAAATTTTGAGATCACACATAAATGCTGAGATAAAGGTTTTTTTGAATGCTGCATTAAATCAATGAAAGTAGCTGTAACTTCCGGAAAAGTTTCCCAAGCTTCTCAACACTTTTTGTTCCCTTTCCATAAAAGGAGGACGTGGTATCGCAACCGGTTAGTGAATGAAAAGTTCTTGCCCTTGTTTTTTATGTCATGTAATTATTTCGTTAAGTGAACGGTTTGGAAGATATATAATAAAAATAATAAAATGAATACTCCCGTCCAACTTTTTTGTTATAGAGTCTTACCAAAAGATAATAGTACACGGAAAAAATCGAAAGGCGTTGTGTGCTATAAGAGTGTAGTACAAAAATTGTGTTAAATATGTTTATTATTGACGTTCTAAGTATAATTTTTGTCATTAATTTTCTGTTATGAAAACCAACGAGTCCTAAAGTGTTGTAAGTGAATGATAGTAACTAACAACAGTAACCAAATATGAATCTTGACTACATTATAGTAGTATTGAAAATGTTGTAAGTAGGTTCTGCTACAAAAGTATTAAAAAGTAATAAACTTTAATATTAAATACTGCACATTATTTGCTACAAAAACGAATCGAGTTTTACTGCTACGTGTACCTGGCGCCTATAGTGCTACAGATTGTAACTGTGTAGGTTACAATTGCATGAATATTTACCAGATTTTTTTCCGTGTAATATTTATTATTACTAGTATGCAGAATTAGAAATAATTATAAATTATTAAAACTAAGGTAAAAAATATTATTAAAAAATTAAAAGTATAACATTAAAAATTTCTATTTTTAGGTACTATACTGGTGTAGTGCTACTTTTGTACGCCACTGGTAGCTTTATTTTAAAAGATAATAGTATAATGTTATACATCATTCGATAGGGAAAACTTTGGCCTTTATTTTTGTATCTTATATTTTTTTATTTGGTGGATGGTTTCGAAAATATATCGTAAAAAGTGCCGTGCAGATGCTCCCCTCCAACATTTGTTTTGTTGTAGATTTTTACTAAGTCAACAAAAATACAATTTATATTATTACTATTTTGCAGAATTTTGTGCTCTATCTAACGACACTAAAATCAGTTTTTTATCATTTACCGTTTAGAAGATATTAGAATAAAACTATATCAATCCCTTAACCAACTTTGAGGGGGGGGGGTGTCAGCAGAACTTTTTGAGGTGGGTCTGTTCAAAAATCTACTAATGTTGACACTCTTTATTCACTGTATAAAGCATTTGCTTCTACTCAAAAACCGAAGTATCGGACCATTTTTGAACAATAAGTCACTAAGCTATAATTGTACATCAAATGTTTATAATTTTTATTTAACGTTGAAATTCGACTTTGGCGCAGCGATTTTGACATGCGCGATCCGCCACTGAGCATGGTTTTAAATAATTTATGTATGCAATTAAATATTATATTTAAAAATTAAAAAAAAATGTAGTGACATGTGACACACTTAAACAGAATAAGATTCCGCGATAACAAAAGTTGTATCATCAATAATTGATCTATACTTGTTTCGTTTCGTGGGGCTCCTCTTATTTAGGAATTTTATAAAGTTAAGCAGTTTAATAATTTGTTAAATATATGTTTTTAGGTTGACATTATTTCTACAAAATCTAATTTATGGTTATCTTAAAGAAATTTTAATTTAAAAAATCTTTAAGATAAAAAGAATACAAAAGTTTTTTAAGTAAAAAGGGCTCCATGAAGAATAAAATTTATTGATCAGTTATTTAAACATTTATACCGCCTTTTATGACATCCGAAACCCGTAAAAAACTAATAATTAACAAATGAATAACTTCACAGATTTTTTGCTGATAAAAATTGTATTTTTTGTGCAGAATAAAATAAAAATACGTTTTTCCTAGATGCCATTGCGGGTGGTTTAAGCCAACAGACATATTTTAGAAAACTTGTAACTATTTTACGCAGGAAATCAACTACTTCTCGGCTAGGCTAGTAGTATAAATGAAGAAATAATTTGGCATTTTCGGTTTATAAAGCCGTTTGCACAGTAGATGTTATGATATAGGGAGCCATATGAATTGGTTGTAGGTCTTTTCTAGTGTTTATACAAAGATACATGATGGTCGGGCGTTATATAAAATAGGTGTTAAAACTAATTTCTATTATACCCTAGTTCCAGCGTGTCGGTAACGCCTAATTTTAGCTGAATATTGCACGACCACATATTGCCATGGGTATCGCCAGGATTTTCAAATTATTTTATTTAAAAACTGAGACATGGGACCCACACCAAATTTATACCAGATGCTATTGATGGTAATAGTGACACTTTGGTAAACAAGATTTTTATCTTGGAATTTGCGAAAAAAGTTGTTTTTTTTGTTTGCTCATGGAAATATCTAAGTTTCAGAAGCGAATCCTCTATTGTGTTTTTTTCGTAAATTTGAATAAATTTTATCGACAAATCCCAAATTTTGCAAAATTATCTGTAAACACGGTAGTACGCAAGTAGTCTACTAGGAACCTTCTGAGGATGCCAACCACTCGCGCTAGCGAAACGTCAAGGAAACAAAATCTACAACGACTGCCGAAAAACTTTAGTTTAGCAGAAAATGGCCGCAAAAGCCTTACACAGTATATTTTACTCTACAATTTTTATGCAAAATTTTCAGATGCCCCTTATTTTCAGAAAAAGTCAGATATGTTTGTGAAATTTAAGATTTGTCGATAAAATTTAATTAAACCTAGGCAAAAACACAAATAAAAGATTTGCATTTAAAACTTAAATTTTTATAGGGGGGCAACCAACAAAATATTTTTTTTGCAAATTTCAAAATTAAAAATTTCTTTACCAAGGTGTTCCTCTTAGCATCAATAACATCTGATATAAATTTGGTATGGGTCCCATGTCTCAGTTTTTAGATGAACCAAATTTGAAAAACCTAGCGACGCCCATGTAAAGTTATAAAGTTCTCATTCTTTCTTAGCCTTCATGTTCCGCCTTTTTTATCACCCATAGAACACGTATAGAACATGTCAATATATTGTCTAACCAACCAAGCAAACTTGGGGAATATAATTTAAGTACGACTATTTGATTAGAAGAATGCCTAAAGGCTAGAGGCACTGTTGAGTATGTTCATTCACGCCAAAGTCTTATTTTTTATAAAAATGTTATTGTAAATAATATAGCAACATTTGATTACGTTTAATGCATTATTTCTAAGTGTTGCAGTTTGTATGATTAGTATAGAGTGGAGTGAAATTATTTCTTTTATTTTTTTTTCTTAGCCTGGGAATTTTTGAAAAATAAAAAAGTGGTATTACTTAGAATCTTTAGGTGGCCGACTAATTTTAAATATTAAATATAGGAAAACATTTTTGATTGCCATTTTTCTCGTCTTTTAACATTTAAAAACATCGGGTAATAAACAAATATAATCATTTCAAATGCAAGTTTACACCAATGATCTAAAAATTAAAAGGATTGCTAATAGAAAATGATCCCCATATATTTTCAATAGACCTGCGCACGAAATTTTTACCCCACACTGGGAGTATTGATGTCCACCTTTGCACATGCGCAGTTCTGGTTAGTTCTGGTTAGCAGTGTTTGCAACACTGAAAACGTTTACCTATACAGTGACAGGGCCACACACTAATCCTAATTTAATTTATCAATTTTTAAGAGATCAATAAATCCATTATTTTTTGAAATAGTCATGGTGTGGGTCATTTTTTTAACGGGAAAAATTGTATGTAAAGATTATAAAAAAATATACATGGCGTTCCATTTAAAATATCAAACTTGCCCTATATACGAAAATTGGCTGTTTTCGTAAGAAATAAATGTCACAACCAAATGGCATAGTTATAAAAAGAAACTTTAAAAAATCTAAGGCTTTCTGGTTAGTCGGCAATATCACGAAGTGGCGTATCTCAAAAAGTAGGAAAATTGACTAGAGCTGATGTAATTGCTTAAAAAAGTTGCTTCTTAATATTACAAATTGGCATACGTTAGATTTTGATATATTTCAAAGTTATAGAAATATAATACTAATCCTATTTCATTTTACTAAAAAGAGTAGTACAAAAAATACCTAAAAAGCCCCCTTGTGAAATTTAAACAAAAAAGATACGCCTCTTTGTCATATTGAGGACGATTTATACCATATAATATCTTGTAGATTGCCTATTGCTCGTATGTTAAAAAAATCATAGGTATCTTTCTGTGGAACGTGTTGAATAAAATTAAATAGTCCAAGCGCTTCCATTGCGCTTTAAGCCTAGTTTAAGATTATTACATCATCAAGTTTATTTCAAGTTGGCATTTGTAGGCAAATTTAATCAATAATTAATTACTGGGTCCATTACCAATTTTAATATTTGTATTTAGCGTTTTTTTTTGTGGTTTCAATTACAAATATGAGGTCAGTTTAGCCCTTACCCCAAAAATAAACAATTTCAATGGCATTACACGCCAAATTTAACTGAACGAAAACTGCTACGGCAACGGGACCGAAATATCAGTTTATGAATTGAGATTTATTTCTTAAACAAGTTACACCAAAACTAATTGCTTTTATGATAAAATACCAACCATTCAGTTTTGTTGTGTCAAGGTAGTGTTAAGAAGGAAGATAATAATGCGGAAAAAATTCCGTGCAGGTTTGAAGTTGAGTCAAAGTGGGTCCTCATGAATCAAAAATAAGGTGTTTTAGCAAAAAACGGAATTTAAATTAAGATCAGTGCTTCTAAGCACTCCCGTTTGCTAAATTTCAATAAAATCAGCGATACGACCGAAAAATAAAAAATTATACAACAAAAAATAGTCCTCAATATAAAACCGGTTTACTTTTTAGGGGCTGCTATGAAATAAGAATACAGACTTAAAATAAAATATTTAAATATGTATACCTAGAAACAAAATTACTTGGTATATTTTCTTTATAAATGAATCATATACAAAATGTTAAACCCGGTCCTGTTGTTTGTTTTTCGCTAGTCAGTAAATTTTTACTGCACATGTCCACAAGGGGACTGCGCAGTGCCCAGGTAGGGGTTATTATGATTTTCGCTGCATTAATCCATATTTATTTTTCAGATCATTGGTTTACTCTCGTGGTTATTAAAAAGGTTGTTTTTCGTATGAAATAAAAAGCTTGTTATTTCTTGTTTTTTTGTTTTTATTTAAATTGCAATAATAGTGATTTTTTTAAACTTATAGCTTCTAATTGACATAAAAAAAATTACTTATAATTAATTTTCAAAATAAGATCCTAAGTAATAACATTTTTTTATTTTTAAAAAATTTGTTGTTTAATTAGTAACAAATTTCACGTTCAGGCTAAGAAAAAAAATACAAAATTTATTTCACCCTACCCTACTATACATATAACAAAAACTTGTAACTAACTGAGGCATTATTTGGAGATTAAAACATCTCAGCCCTTAACGCTTCCACTAGACTCTTTATTTTTTTTAAGCTAAAATAGAGATAAAATACTTTTTTAATTAAAGCAATTTAAAATGCACGGAATCAACTCGAATACAACGAAAATTTTAATAGGATGAAGCAAATTTAAAAAACAAAATTTTAAACACCGTTTGGCCTTTCACCTGATTTTGCATAGAAATGGGAACATGTCTAGATTACATTGCTTACGCTTTGTTTACGGAAAATAAAGAGAAAATGTTTTGGAATAATAATTACTTCTATTAATTAAGTTAAGGGCATTGGTAAGTGTCTAAAACACCAATTAAAATTTAACTTGCCTCACAACGATATCTGAACATTTGTTTTGGAATATACAGGTGTGGTTAGCAATTCGCCGACCATAGGGAATTAAAAGCATAGTAAATATTTGATGTGGAGTCCGACGAAAGACGAAATACCATATGGTAATTAAGAATAAAAAGCTTTTGCCTTTTTTGGTTATTAATATTTACTGGTTTAGCGTATATGTTATTGCCTGACTATAAAATGACTTTAAAAATAAATAATTAAATAATTAACTAACAAGAACTAACCATGACCCTCCCCCAACGTCATTAATTAAATTACACGTTCCTGTTTTTCTTACTGTAGTCTCTCTTTTAGTTCGTTAAAAATAATAAATTTTGTTAAAGTATGTAATGATAATTTGTAATCTGCCCTCGTATTACTTTAAAATGTGTTACACCAATAGGCGGAGCTAGTAAAGCTTTGTCGCACGAACAACGTACGGCAGAGAGAAAATATTAGGTCTAATACCTTTCCCTCATCAACTTGTGTTTTTAAGTAGCCATAATATTTGGTTTTTAACTTAAAAAACCCGTCCTTTAATTCTAAATTTCTAAATAAATCACACTTTACATTAATGCGACGCGAGGTTTCGAACTAAAAAATTAAAAATAAATTTTTAAATTTTTGCATCCATTTTTGCAATTTGTAATGTATATTTTTACACCATTAAAAAGTAGGGATTTTAGCGAATTTGGAAAATGTCGATATTTTGACATGATGATTTTTCGAATAAAAATAAGGGTTTTTTTCGATATTATATTAAAATATTGCGAAAAATATATATTTTAAACCAAAAAATTACAGTGTATTCGGGACATGCAAAGGTACGTCTTCACCAAATTTTGTAAAGATTATTTATTTTTTGTAAAAGATGAAGATAAAAAACGAAAAACTTGGTTGATTGAGTTTTTCACATTAATTTTAAGGTTACGTAAAAAATAGCGTAAATACAAAAGTTGTAAATCCTTTACATTGCCTA